>JARQZK010002963.1:210000-215000 GCA_030704885.1 Cynegetis impunctata | reverse complement strand
AAGTTTTATTACCTTTCTCGAAGATCTATAATATGAAAAAATATCACGAATAAGAAAACAAGTAACTAATGGAACAATCTTTTTAGGATACTTAATAACAATATATTCATATAATCTAAAAAAAAAAATTTTCACCATGTTGTCAGTTTGTGTTGTTCCATTAGTTTAGTCCGTATATTGTTATCTTAAAAAATATGCAATAAATATACGGTGATCATTACTTTGGACATGATCGATGACGTCATGAATTTTTAAAGTGATCAAATCCTGAAAAATATATAAGTTGACCGGTATATATATATATATATATTAATATATTTATATATATAGTTATTTAATATTATATATAAATATATATATATATATATATAAATATATATATATATATATATATATATATATATATATATATATATATATATATATATATATATATACAGGGTGTCCCACCGGGAAAGAACGCGATCTGTATATGGAAAATTACAAATAGGAAAATTTTGAAAATTCGACAGTGTACAACTCGATAGGGGCAACTCGACTAAAATATTTTTCAAGACGGTGGCTCTTCCGGTTATACCCGAAGTAGATACCAACTTGCTTATTTTAAATGGGATACCCTGTATATTAATACGTTTTTGGATTCTACGCAATATTCTAGGCAGATTTTATGTATTATGTCCTATACCTAAGTTTAAGCGTTTTTGACATATTCAGGTTTTGATGTCAAAAATCACTGTTGTAAGCCCTAATATAATTATCAATTGTTCCTATAAGGAAGCCCTTATTACTAACTTTAGTTTGGACCTCTTGTCGAGAAAGACCTACTCTAATAGATTTAGTATAATATTTGGATAACTAGTCATACAAGGTGTGCAAAAAATAAAATCTAAAATGAGATTGAGAAAACTGTCCAAAATCAATTTTTTCAAATGGAAACCCCCATTTTCATTATTTTGTAGTATTAAGCATAAAAAATTAAGGTAACTTTGTATGAGGTTATCTATACCTAAAATTTTTAGTTTTCGAAATATTGCCAATTTAATATTTTTATATGACGATTATGCCACGACCAAGTTACTCTTAGTTGGCTCTGACGTTGGCATCATGAAACAATCAAACAAAATGAATTTTTGAGCTGCCACTGTCACAACTCATTCGAAAATTATTAATAATCATGCCGGGGCGCTTAAATTATACGTACGAAGATTATTTAAACTTATTTATTATTTATGGACAATGTTCTAAAGCGTTATCAAGAACATGTGAAAAATTTGCCATCCGATATCCGCAAAAACAAAAGCCGTCGAGAAAGGCTGTAAAGCAAATTTTTTTGTACATTTTGACATCTCAAGTGAACCCCATAATAGAAAATGAGCAGAAATTTGATAACTGGGGGGGTGTTTTTTGATGCACAACAAAACTATCTTAATTTTTTACTGTCGAGTTCTTCAACAATTCCTCCGTACTTCCAATATAAACAAAGTTGAGCTTTCACTTCATTCACTTTAATAATAGTTCCTGCAATTCGAATTCACGTTATATCGCGGATTCGCCATTATTGATGTGGAGATGTTTATTCGATACGGGAATGATTAAATGGAACAGTTCGAATAGCGCTTGCACGATGTTCAATATTTGTTATCGTGAAAAGTACACAATCGCAGGTGACAATTAGTAAAATCGATCTTGTACCGTGGGTTATTAGCACTGTCATTTACCTAATGACCATCATTGATATTTTTCAATTCGCATTACGATTATAGTATAGTTTAAATTTCAACACACAATTTAATAAAAATATACTAGTTGACCATATTCAATTTCATACATCAAAAGAAAAAAAATGATCCAGCATTCTTTAGGGATTATTTATTTCCGATAATTTCATAACACCAATTATTTCTGAAATTTCTATATTATTAGAAAAACACACGTTTGATTTCAACGGTTCAAAGTCTAAAATTTCTGTTTTTTGTCGATGATAACTTATGTATAGAAATTTTAGGGAAGATATATATATATATATATATATATATATATATATATATATATATATATATATATATATATATATATATATATATATACATATACAATGCACAATGCAATTATCGTAAGTAATTGCACAAGTGCATCAAAATTACCGGTAATTTTGCATGACAGCGTGTTGTCAAAAAACTGCATGAGTTCATTTTCGTTTTTAGAGAAAGAGCCCTCCACCTTCGGTGTCGGGCTCTTTCTCCAAAATATGAAAATGACCGAATGCAGTTTTTTAAAGACAACACGCTGGAATTCGAAATTATCCGGTAATTTTGATGCACGAGTGTAATTTGGGGGAATATTTCCCGAATAAACTTTCAACTTGTCAAACTGACGTTAGTAATTCATAAATTGTTAGCTTGTCATTATGGAGGGTAGAAGTAAGGAGGACCATCACTGTGTATGAAAAAGTGTCCGTCAAAAATCGTCAAATTGGTGGCGCCACAATAGCAAGTGGGTACATTTCAAATGACGCGCTGTTGTCATATTGAAGTCGTTTTTACTTTTATTTACCTCATTAACAAATTCTTACCAACAGATTCATCGTACTCTGTAGATTTAGGTTCAATGTTATGCGCATCTTTTATGGCGATTTGAATATCACGATGAGTCGATTACAGTTTTACACATTTTAAACAGAAGAGCGGCATTTTTGGACTAGTAGGTATCTTGAAAAAATTTTGGAAGACGAACTGAGTTCCATGGAAAGAAAATACAGTGACTCAAAAATAAACTAATAAATAAGATAATAAAAGCACCCATTCAAAAATAAACTACATAACCTAGCTTTCAAACTTCAAAATCCCAATTACAAAAGTTGGCAACAGCGCGGCATGGAATCCCTTCCTATTTCATGCTCTCTTGCTATTCTGGCGCCACTCTGGAGGGTTTTGGAACTGCAATTTGCAGTTCACAACTGGACACTTTTGCGACTGTTTTCCAATATGAGATGGTCCTCCTTACTTCTACCCTCCATACTTGTCATCAATAACCGTGATATGAACTATGTTACTATGCAATTATCGGTCTACAATGCAATTATCGCAGGTCTCTTTCGCTTTCTACAATGCAATTGTCGCTGTAATTTTCGATAATTGGATTCCATTTACAAGGGACTTTTGACAGGAGGGAAATATTCCCTGTAATTTTCGATAACTGCATTCCATTTACATGGGTTTTTTGACAGGAGGGAAATATTCGCTGTAATTTTCGATAATTGCATTCCATTTAAATGGGATTTTTGACAGGAGGGAAATACTCGCTGTAATTTTGTAATTTTCGATAATTGCATTCCATTTACATGGCATTTTTGACAGGAGGGAAATATTCGCTGTAATTTTCGATAATTGCATTCCATTGACATGGGATTTTTGACAGGGGGGAAATATTCGCTGTAATTTTCGATAATTGCATTCCATTTAAATGGGATTCTTGACAGGAGGGAAATATTCGCTGTAATTTTCGATAATTGCATTCCATTTACATGGGATTTTCGACAGGAGGGAAATATTCACTAGAATATCACTTTGATATTATCTACGCCTGGAAAATTGTGCTTTTTTTTCAGGATTTTTTCATTAGATCCATTCAAACATTCTAAAGTCTTATGGAGCAACATATATCGAATTATTGAAAATGACTGGATTTCTGGAATAGTATTTAAAATTGAAAAAAAAACTATAACAACAAAACAAAATTTGAATAATATTTTTTGTTTTTGCCCACAAAAATTTGAAGTCAAATTAACGAAACAGTGAAAGCTGAATAGAAGGAAGCGCATGGTGATGTTTCACCACAAAACTAATAAACTACACTTACCAGATTTTTATTTTGTACGCACTGGAGCAGTTCGCCGAAGAGAACTTCTGCTAAATCTAATGGAACTTCGAAGGCTCTTTGGATAGTACCGATGATATAATCCTTCAGGACTTTGAGTACTCTCAACTCGTACCTATGAAACAAATTGATAAGCATACAGTAAATAAGTCGAGATGATAAAACGAACCAACTCCCATTTTCTCCAGGTCGGAAAACACAATCATTTTCGACATTTTTACAACCGATAAAATAAAGAAAACCTTGATCTAGGAATAGAGAGGGCTGCTGCCAATCATACTTTATAATAATGTATACAACTTTATTTTCGGCGCAAAAAATAATCAAATCATGTATCACATGAATTGAACAAGTAAAATTCTTCAATAATTTAAAATTATCAAATAATCTCCAAGGGAGCTGGTTATATGTATCCCGCGACGCGCAAACTGCATTCACGAAGTAACAGTGAATTATGAAAAATGTTAAATCACCTCGACTCAAGATCTGCATACAGTTGTTTCGATCTTATTAGACCTCTTCAATGTAGCATACTTAACTCGGACGTGAATTGACATATAGACCAAGCTACAGAGATTTGTAGGGAGCATTTTGTGTAAAAAGAAGAAAACCAGCTGCGCCATTGTTTGTAAAATAGTTCCATATGATATAGTGATATGTTTTTCACTCGACTTTATTATTTATAACTTTGTGATTAACAATTTAATGAAAAAAATCGTTTTAGTTTTTTGCTTATAAAAATGAACACTAATTGTAGAGAATGAAAAGACGAAGAAAATGAGAAGTAGGACGACTCGATCAGACCCTTAGTTTAAGAGAAAATCAGAAAAAACCGTCCAAAATGCAGTTTTTTCAAAAATTTTTAAGTCGGTTATTTTTTGAGTTGTACCGTGGATCTTTCGGCCAGTGTTAGTTATTGATATAAACTTCATTTGTGCGAAGATCAGGAACTGTCCGATGCATAGTTTTTGATCTGTGGCCATTTGATTATGTTACTATGCTATTTTCCAGCAGACCTGAATGCGACAGGTGTGGTCCGATTTCAATTTACTAAAAAGATTTTGAAAGTAGAAGAACGTTCATCTTGGTTTTTCATAAAAACGCTGAGAAATATGTTAAAAATA
>JARQZK010002963.1:190000-205000 GCA_030704885.1 Cynegetis impunctata | reverse complement strand
ACTTCCAAAAGTAATGAGTCTTAACGTATCGAAAAAGTGTGCGAAAGATGAGCGCTGCGAGATTAATAGTTTTTGCAAAATCCTATTTATTTATCCCGTTTCACTAATTATGCAACAACTTTAAATCTTTGTTGTGAGAAACTGGCCGGAAAAAAGGTTTTATAGCCAGGTCATTTTGAAGGTAAGTAGCTGACTTAGACTTCTAATTTCGCAGAATTTTATTTTTTGCCGAAAACCTTTTTAAATTAAATAAACAAGTAACCACCAAAATATAGCAGCTTTTTTTATAAACATTTAGAATAACTTGGAAACTATTCACGTTAGTGAAATGAAATGGGCTGGAATCGAATGCCAGTTAAAAAACACGCATTAAAAAAAAAAAGTTGCTAGGCCCCTTTGGAGCCAAGTTAGCCCTTTATTTTCGTTAAATCGCGAAGTAAATAGTTATAAAAAATTGATTATATCTTCGAAAGGGCTCGTTATTCCAAAAAATGACAGGAGAGAGAAAGTATTTATTTTATCCCAATAAGCTTTAAATTTAATTGAAGTTTTAAATTTTGCAATTTTTTACTTCGCGATTTAACTAAAAAATTGCAAAATTGAAAACTTCAATTAAATTTAAAGCTTATTGGGACAAAAAAAATACTTTTTCTCTCTTGTCATTTTTTGGAATAACGGGCCCTTTCGAAGATATAATCAATTGTTAACAACTATTTACTTCGCGATTTAACGAAAATAATGGGCTAACTTGGCTCCAAAAGGGCCTAGCAACTTTTTTTTTAATGCGTGTTTTTTAACTGGCATTCGATTCCAGCCCATTTCATTTCACTAACGTGAATAGTTTCCAAGTTATTCTAAATGTTTATAAAAAAAGCTGCTATATTGTGGTAGTTACTTGTTTATTTAATTTAAAAGGGTTTTCGGCAAAAAAATTAAATTCTGCGAAATTAGAAGTCTAAGTCAGCTACTTACCTTCAAAATGACCTGGCTATAAAACCTTTTTTTCCGGCCAGTTTCTTACAACAAAGATTTAAAGTTGTTGCATAATTAGTGAAACGGGATAAATAAATAGGATTTTGCAAAAACTATTAATCACACAGCCCTCATCTTTCGCACACTTTTCGATACGTTAAGACTCATTACTTTTGGAAGTATTAATTGCTTTTTAATAAATAACAACAACCCTATAAACAATTGAAAAAAAGTTTTTGCAATAACTTTTGAACGAATTGTCCGATTTTGATCTATCGGGGCTCATTTTATTGATCTTTTGATTGCGCATTTTTTGTCTGTGCATCACTTTTTTTATGATGCATAGTTTTTCCGGAAATTCGCAAAAACTAATTTCGCACCTGTATTGTTGATAATAAAAAACCAACCGACACTAAATTTGGGAGACACTCGACGAGAGAACTTTAATATTACCTTCCCCAACACGAATCCACGGAAATTTGCCGGATACAAATTTTCTGTTTTCAAAAAGTCAGCCCGATGCGACTAATATGAAACACAAGAGAATCTATATATTGATACTTGAAGAAAAAACTTTTTCCATCTATTTAAACATATTGCGCGCACGGAGGTGTGTAAGACTTGTCATAGTTAAAGTTTTTATAGAACGCAGAAAATTAAAATTTATATATAATGTTTATCTAACAAAATTAAATGAAATTTTTGAAAAAAATCACTGATGTAGACAGACCGAAAATGTGCATTCGCCATTTCATAGAATCATTGTTTACGTTCATCAAAACTTGAAAATTGGTTGAAATACGATTGAACTTCGACCTCTAGTCAACATTAAAAGGCTATTTATAAAACAGCCATTATCAAGACTGAATAGAATAATACACCACAAGCTCATTTATAATATCGATTCTAATAGAGTTAATTTACAATGGGGTATTCCCTCTTAATGGCACTTCCAATTTCTAAAATTTCCAAGAGGTCAAGACGTTTGCTTTGTTACCTGGATGTAGATATATGGTTTTCTCGAAGCCAAGGAAATGGTTGAATTTTATACAATGCCCGGAGAAACCAGTGGCGTTTCCATTAAATAAAATTGACTTTTTGTGCTCTTCTACGCGAGTGTCCACTTTTCTGCCTGTTTGTCCTACATAGATTCATTACAAAAGATTTTGTAAACAACAATGCTTTCTCCAATATTAGTCTCATTCTTATTATTGGCCAAGAGTGACTTTATATTTCGTTTATTAGTACATATACTATTTATACCGGTTTTTGATGTTCTGCGAATAATTTTATCACTAATTCCAGGAATATAATTAATCAAATGATATTTCTGTTTCCATTTTATGACTATTGAAGGATATATTAGATTTAAAAATTTTTCAGCCGTTTTTTCCATATTAGTTGGTCAATTAAGATTTTTTTTATAGCCGATATTTCTTGCTAATAATTTTAGATTATTATCTTCATTGATGAAATTTTCTTGAGTGGGAGGAATAGCAAAAAGTCTGTGTATGAATGAGTGAAATGCACTTAATTTTATTTTGATGGGTTGACTGCTATCATTGTGTATCAGTGAAAGTAGGTTTTCTATAGATATTAATTGTGAAGGCATCTTCTTTTCTAGCTATTTGGATATCTAAAATGCTTAGGAAATGTTATTCGTTCTCTATTTTTTTTGTGACTTGAATTGAAGGGTAAAAAGAGTTGATGTAATTAAAAAAATTATCTAACTGTCTATCCGTCCTACTCTAGATACAAACAAAGTCAATACAATACAATAAAATTTATTCATCCCAATAAGTATTCTCAATACAAGTGAAACAAGTCAAAATAAAAACAATACAAAGAAACGAGTTTGATAATTCAAAACAAAGAGAAATACCTTCAAATATTACAATGGCATCAAAATAACGTTTTCATACTCTGACTTCGGTGTCTCAAGATTTCCACCGTGAGACCCCAAAAAAAGATCTCGGTGAGATGCAGTTCGCGCGAAAAATGCTACGTTAGTGACAGAGCTCTGCTGTTTCATCCTCTGTTGTAAAATATACAATCTCGAGATATATTATTTTCAGATTTCGAAGAAGTAATCTAATTTTTGAGATTTTTACTGACTATCTGAATTCCCTACGATAACTCAGGACAAATTTTATAATGAATTTAGGAGGCCGCGATTTCCGCAATTTCAAATTCGATATAAGATATTTTGCTGTAGGGATGAGAAAATTAAATGAATGAAATAAAAAACTCGCAAGCAGCAGAGCTCCATCACTGAAGTCGTATTTTTCGCTCGAAATGCATCACGTCCAAATGCGATTCTAACGAATAGAATTGTATTTTGAAAAATCAAGCTTGAAACACCGAATTGAAAAGTAGAAAATAATTCATTTTACTAAAGAAAAAAAATTCGCGAGGTGGATCGTGGTCGAAGAAAAAAGTTGAAACCAACGAACGCACCTCAACATCAACTCAATCCACATACCAAATTTCAAACCTCTCGTAAAAGAAATTCGCGAAGTGCATCGCGAAAAGTCACCTCGAAATGCAACGCGGTTGAGAAAAGAATCTTAAGTCAACATAAATTTAATGAATAAAGTATAAACTTTAAAATAAAAAAAACACTTGGTTTATGTTTGTTTTTTTTTGTTTTTTTTTTATTTTGAAGTTTATACTTTATTCTTTATGATGTTTCACCAAGTGATGTGCGTGTGCGAGAATTCAATCTCAGTTATTATAAATTTATTGCACGTACCAAACTTCAACTCTCTAACTCAATTTGCAGAAGCTGTGGACTTCGACAATTTTTCGAAAACCATGGAAAAATAAGAAATATCTGAGTAAAAATTATGGCGGTTGGAAAAATTTAACCAAATTTTGACAGTTTCGTTCTGCAACGATAACAATCTCAGAATAATTCAGCCCATTTCGTGTGATACGAACCGCTGGAGATTTCAATATGTACCGCGTATATATATATATATATATATATATATAGATATATAGATATGGTTTTCAATTGCAATATATTAACGAGGAAGGATGTAGATGTAGTATAGTAGTGAATAGAATTGAAAAACAATATGAGAAAACTTCAATAAGCTCAAATTGTTATTATACATATAATTCTGAAAATTATGCATATCGTTAAAGTTACTTAATTTGAATATCAGATAGTAGTTTTGTTATGAGAAATTGAAAACAAATAATCATATATAAAGGTAGTAAAAGAATTAAGTGAGGTTAAATAGATCACAGTGGGATTAATATTGGAGTTCGGAAAAAGACAGAACATACCAGAAATGACCGAAAGAAGAAGAAAGAATTTGTTGGACACAGGAAAGGAGAAATATAGCCAAGAAAGAACATTATTACGTGTGAGTTTAAAATTTAAATATTGGCCAATTTGGAAAATTTGAAAAAAAATTTTATTTGCAAATTAAAAAGGTACCATGATAATAATAACTTTTGAATTTTATAATTACTAGATATATATATATATATATATATATATATATATATATATATATATATATATATATATATATATATATATATATATATATATAATTGTTGTTGAATGTTGAATGTTGCTAAATTTAATAAATTATTGTTAAAATTTTAAAAATCTTGAGTTTATTGAAGATAACAAGATGATAGAATTTTAAATATATATGGCAAAGAACCAATCTTCAAAACAGAATAGAGAACCCAAACCTGAGATGAGTCATTTAAAAATTAAAAAAAAAAAATATAATTAATTTTGCAGTTAAAATATAAAAGTTAAATAGTAAATTCATATTAAATATATATATATATATATATATATATATATATATATATATATATATATATATATATATATATATATATATATATATATATATATATATATATTTTTATATATACCTATATATATATATATATATATATATATATATATATATATATATATATATATATATATATATATATATCAGACATGAAAATTTTTTAGAAAATCGTGTCTAGGAGTTCTGAAACGGATGGGGAAAATACTCCCGCACCTGACTGCTTTCCCTCGATACACTGAAATCGTATGTATTTTATGGGATAAAATTGTAGGAATGACAACATTTACGCGTCGCCGACATCGTCCATTGCAATGAGCCCATCAATTATACATGGACGTTCGTAGCCTACAGTCTACAGTAAATGTAGCATTCTACCAAAGTTCCTTGATATCAACTAAAATCTGTAACAAGACTACGTTTTTTCGCAATCCTTAATCAGACATAATTATCGGCACTTCACTTCTACAATAAATTCGGATCGACTCATAAATACACCAATAAAACCCGATTTAATAGTGGGCGTAGCTTGTTCAGTATCCAATTTATATGGCCAATATTCATAAAATAGTAACTGATACTGCTTCGCGTTAAATTTAGTACCAGAAGCGTGGTTATGCTTTTTCTTTGCTTCATTTAATATGGATGCGTCATATTTCACCAGATCATCATATTCTTTTCATTTTAGATGGGTCTCTGGAGTCGTCTGAATCGCCAGGACTCTACGATTGTGCCAATATACGGGGTTGCGTGGAATATAAACGAATGAATGGATATGAAATGTTTAAGTAGTACGTTCATGAACTATAAAACAGTAATAACATTGGAGCGCCACTTGTTTCTCACTCTTAGTAGCAATCTCAATGAACGAGAAAGACGCACATCTCGCAATTGCCCAATTAATTCAATTTCTCTCTCGTCAACGAAAACGCAAATGCTGAAATTCGGCACCATTTATTCTCACAGCTCGGGAAAATAACCCTTTCATGGGTTCGGGTACAGTAGAGGTGTAATTAATCTATAGTAGAGGTGTAATGAATCTACGAAAGGAGTTCGAAAACTTGCTGCTCTCCCTCGCCGGGTCCACACTAACATTAAAAAATGGACACCTTACTGCGTAGCACTAGGAATGATAAAACCCCTCGGCGCATGTGCATGTCGTCAATATTTTTAGAATGTATCTATTATATAAATTAAAAATAACAATGAAATTCGATATTACGAATGAAATGAAGGTAAATTGCAATAAATGTATTAATAAGTCGATATTACGAATAAAATCCGTGAAAATTCAGCAAAAAAATTCATTGTTTGACTGTCGAATTTGAATATCCTCATATTCATTTCATGCTCATTTTGCTGCAAATTATGAATCAAATTGATAAGATATCTCTATGGTTGGGAAGCAGACACAGACGCAAAATCAAGCTTAAGCTATCAACGTGGCTTGGTTACCGTGGCACACAGAGCACTTCGACGCATGTTTTGTAGGACTTCGTACATATGCGCATGTCGTAATGCCTATATAAAAAACGCTATAATTTTTTATTCTTCGTTGGTAAAAATTGGGAATTCAAATTCCCTAATGAAATCATATGTGTTTTATCGATATCCGTTGGAATTTTTAAAATCGGGCTAGTTACCAACTTTTTGTCGTGAGACTATAACCCCTTCAGCTTCGCCTCGGGGTAATTACAAATCGCTGTTCTGGAATTGTTGAAGGCGAACGACAGTTTACTGCTCTTAAAATGTTTCAGAATCTCCAGCTATGAAAGTGTGCAACCTATCATTCGAAATGAGTCGGGATTGCGAAAAGTGTTGGCCCATTGAGTTCCAAAGTTATTGCATGCAAAGCAGAAAGTCTTCGGTTTGAGATATCTCAAAGTCTCCTAATGAGGTACGAGGGGGAAAGCGACGCTTTTTTTGGGGACAATCAACAAGTGTGATAAGAGGTGGGTATGTGACTACACCTCTGGAGGATGCACCGGTGAATCCAGAGACGCACATCTTTGGTCTTGGCCACCAAATTCAGGGATTTTAAAGGCGTTCTGCTGTTCCATTTTCTTCAAGAACGTTTGAGCCGTCTATTGGTCAATAATGTGCGGCATGTCTCTGAGGCTGTATCTATTTTCTGCAACAGAACCAGATACCACATCGCATCTGTAACACAACAACATTTGGTAATAACTTCCAGATGTATATCACGCTTTTTTGGGGGAAATCGACAAGTTCGATGAGAGATGGACAGGTGATTTCACCTCTGGAGGATTCACCGGCGAAAGCAAAGACACAATTATCTGTCAAGGTCTTGACCAGGATATTCTGGGATTTTGAAGGAGATTTTCTTCAAGGATGTTAAAGCCGTCTATTGGTAAAAAATGTGAGGCATGTCTATGAAACCGTATCGATTTTCTACGACAGATCCAGATTCCACATCGCGTCTGTAACAAAACAACATTTGATAATAACTGCCAGACCTACATCATGCTTTTTTGGGGACAATCTACAAGTGCGATGAGAGGTGAACACGTGATTACTCCTCTCGACGATGCACTGGTGAAAGCCAAGATACAGTTATCTGTAAAGGTCATGACCACGATATTCTGGGATTCTAATGGACCTAGTAACGCACGTGGTGCATTCAAGATTTTATTTTTCACGAAAAAATTATTTTATTATAATGAAAAATTGATTTTAAAATCGGTTCAATGCTCATATACTTTCCATTTTCCTTCTCATAGTAGGCATGTCATTTGTTGATATTTTGACGTTTGTGAAGATATTTTGTCATCATATTTAGTAAATGTCATTGCTGCTTTCTTTGTGTAGTCTCATAGAGATAATGGAAATAAAAATGAATTTAACCAAGAATATCATAGAAAATGCAGCTAAAGCTGCGAATAATTAATTGCCGGAGAAATGCAAAGTCGCATACGACAAAAGGATTATGAAGTATTTAATCAATGGAAGTTGCTTCATTTCTCCTCGTACAATTAGCGGGCGTTATGATCCATTATGCCCGCTCATAACGCCCTAGGGCATAATCAGCATATTTATAACAACCGTATCTGAGGTAAAATCAACAAATAATATACAAGTACAAAATAAAATATAAAACTACGTAAAAAAAATGGCAAGTGTAATTTATTTTGAAAAATATTCCTTTTTTTGCAGTAGGTTCTTCAATATCTGACCACCCTCGTATCACGACAACTAGAATTGATGAATCTTCGACAAATAAATTGGTTGGATAAGCACTGCACGGCCTTTTGTGATCCTTCTTCTGCTTCCTAGATTTATTTGTAAGTCAGATTGTAGATTTTCTACTTTATCCACACCCTGTGATATTTTTGACACACATAAATCTAGAGTATATAGACAAGATATTTTATGGAAAGCCGTTAGGATTCTGAAACTCGTTCGTTAGAAAAGCTCCTCCAAATCCGCATAATATTGAATGTTGAAGCTCGGGCTGATACCGATCCGGTCGTATTTCAAGATAAATCGGATGAAAAAATGAACAGTTAGCTTTTTTTTTAAACCAATCAGAAACTACGATTTATATCAAATTTAAGAAAATTTAGAAAACTCATCAAATCACGAAAAATTATGATATTGTACTAATTTGTAGAATTTATTCGAACAATCGGAATAATTATTTATGTACCAAGTGCTTTATATAGATCCTAACGCCCGGGGGGAAACATTCGGCCCGAAGGCCCTTGGCCCGGGGGATGAATGTTGCCGGATGGGCGTTAGGATCTAGTAACGCACGTGGTGCATACATGATTTTATTTTTCACGAAAAAATTATTTTATTATAATGAAAAATCGATTTTAAAATCGGTTCATTGCTCCTATGCTTTCCATTTTCCTTCTTATAGTAGGCATGTCATTTGTTGATATTTTGACAATTGTGAATATTTTTGTCATCATATTCAGTGAATGTCATTGCTGCTTTCTTTTTGTAGTCTTATAGAAATGATGGAAATGAAAATGAATTTACCCAAGAATATCATAGAAAATGCAGCCAAAGCTGCGAATAATTCATTGCCGGAGAAATCCAAAGTCGTATACGACAAGGATTATGAAGTATTCAATCAATGGAAGTTGCTTCATTTCTCCTCGTACAATTAGCGGGCGTTATGATCCATTATGCCCGCTAATAACGCCCTAGGGCATAATGAGTGATTTATAGCAATCTAAGGTAAAATCAACAAATAATATACAAGTGAAATATGAAACAATTTATTTATACTCCACAAGCAATGGCAGTTAATCTACTGACTGATCGACTTGCAGATTCAAACAAAGTGAACAGTTGCATGCAGCTACGTCCTGAACATAAAACTGAAAAGAGTAGCATTTAGGATGCTCTAAATCGGGAAAATATGATAAATACTTAATCGCAAATATATGAAAACATGACACAAAAAGTAAGCTTTACACTATTCAGCCGATATCAAGAATGTAATACCAAAAATTATTCTGTTGAAACGCCTCTGACTACGAGCATAAAAAAAAGTGAATTATACCACCAGAATTTTATCGTGGAAAGTGGTAATTTTCCGGCTTAATGGGCAAAAGCTTTTTTTTTGAATAGAATGACAAATTACTTTTTTGCGATTGTATTACCGAAATAAATAATTTTAAATTTTTACAACTATATGCGCACTCGAAATAATCTTTTCCAATCATCCTAACATATTTAATATAATAAAATCCTCTATTTCATCTAATTTAATTGGTAACATTATATTTTATCATTGGCTTTTGAATTTGTTAATGGATATATTGTGCTATAAGCTGCGCACAGACCAAGTAATTTTATTCTATGATCGATTATATCGGCAGTTATACCGGCGCAGTTAGAAATAGAAATAAAAAATTCAATACTGCCATAATCATGATAAAAAAATGCGTGAACAGCAGAACTACGTCACTAGGCGCATAGCGTCGAGATTCGATTCGAACTCAATGAATTATGGTTTGAAAAACACGCTTTAATAGCAAACCGAAATAAAAATAAAAAAATTATCTATTTTATTGAAAAACAAATTCGCGAAATACATTGCGTACTGAAAAATCAAGCTTCATCAGCAGACCGTATAAAAATTTAAAAATAATTTTTACTCACAATCGATCGGTAATCGATGGTTTTCTAACCTTCAGAACAGTCGGGAAGCGCTTCATTACGTATAATAGTTAAATTCGAATTATGATTACTATTGACTGTTAAAGAAAAAGCTTTTTTTTAACTCGAGGGACCTACAGTTTAACGCCGGTTCCGAACGGCCAATGGGCTTGTAAACTATGTACATTACCCAACATTTTTCATCATAAATAACCACTAAATTCCGGACATATACAACACCTAAGAGCGAGGTGGGACTCGAACCCACAATCCTCGGTTTACAAACGGTATAAGGTGGTTCACCTTACCGCTGGTCTACCGAGGCCCCCTAAGCAAGACCTTGTTGCTTAAAGTTATGAGTTTCAGAATTCGATGATGATGCCGACGTTCTAGGATTTTCAACATGAGACAACATATTAGCTATTTTTACTTGTCCATGCAAAGAATTCTCCACACAACCTTCAGCCACGGTACTAGATTTCCACCCCCCTAATCTCTTCAACTGTAGAATGTCTTCACCTGTATTTGCTAATAATGTCGCGGAAGTACGCCTGAAACAATGTCCTGTGAACCCATTAACATTTTCTAGTTTTAAAAAGGTTGCAATTTTTTTGGGAAAACTTCCGATATAATTATGCCCAAAAGGCTGTCGTGTAACTTTGCCAAACCTCATTTGTAAGAACAAGTTTTCACAGTCGATGTTGTTGCGCATGTCACAGTTTTGTTTCACTACTTTCATCCATTCCGATCTTGTAAACGAGAGGAATAGGATTTGGTTATAGGAATTGTTATTATAATCCGATTTCCTAAAATTTCCAGTTCATCACACCTGCAAGCTCCGGAAATGCCAATAATCAAAGTAACCTAAAAGAAATTTGCACTTTAACATTTTCAATATGCACTAAAGAAATTAAAATATTACCTTTTGAGGGAGATATTCTATCGGAGCATCGTTTAAAAATTTAACGATGTTTGCTTCGGAAAGAACACTTGACTTTTTAGCTTTGTATCCCACATTCTGCCTTTTCAAGTATGCTCGCAATTTCAGATAATTACTGATGTCAACATTATGCCTAATATTTAATAGTGTTCGTAGTATCGAGTACCTTGACCATAATGTACTGGCTTTATTCTGATTACTCAATTAACCGAAATAGGCAAGGAGCACAGTTTCAGAGGTATGCAGCGCACCTTTAGGCCGGCCGCACATTTCCTACAATTGGTTCCGATTGTCTGAAACGATTGTCGGATCAGGGCATCTGACGCTCAAATTTCTATACTTTTATACGATCCTATCGCACACCTACGATCCGATATCGGATCGGACGTCCGACTCGGATGAACGATCAGTGCGTCCTACCAATCGGACCGATAAAAAGTCTGATCCGACTACCGGAAGGCAAGCCGTGCATTGTTTTTGCATAGTCTACCGCAAACATACGATTATTTCTGTCAGTTTTTGACAGGGAGTATAGAAAAAGGAATTGTCAAACCATGTGCGATACTGAAAATTTGATTACCACGGTCGAAAAATATCCCTGCTTGTGACATTCAAATAAAATCGGACGTATTTTGTCGGCAGTTTGCGCTAGTGGTCAGATTTGAAATCGTTTCAGACAATCGGATCCGATTGTAGTAAATGTGCGGCCGCCCTTAGCCACGCACCAGTTAACATACGTTTCGTACGTATTCACATACCTTCCTCTGCTTTTCACAGGAATAAGGCCTTCGGATGCTAGTTCTGCAGCTACTCGAAGTTCTGGTGGTGTGGATTCAAATTCGCAGTCAGACATTTTTCTTTAATATTGTCAAAAATTGAATTGTGAATTATGACCCAACTGTCAGATCGAATCTATGGTTGAATCAACTAACTTTTTATGTTGCCTAATTAATATACAAGTAATAATTAGAAACTTGATTATGAATGTGATAGATTGTGAGTAAAATAGTATACAAACTTCGGGGAAAATCATTCCAGCCTCACGTCTGCAGCATACCTCGGTGCTGCGCACCTCGGTATGCTACTTTGCCGTTCGGCTGTAATAGATTACTTCCCCGCTCGGTATGTAATATACTATTTTCGTTGAAGAGAACAACAATATCCCGTACTGTTATCGAAGCAGTTCGAGATACGATTCAAAAGGAATAGTCTCCAAGAAGTGCAGCGAGGTTGAGGAAGAGAGTTGAAACCCACAAAGAATCGTATTTCAACATGAACTTAATCTATAACCAAATTTCAGCTCTCTAATTCAATCTGAAGAAGCTGTGGAGTTGGGAAAATTTTCAAAAACCAAGAAAAGCAAGAAATACCTACGCAAAAATGGCAGCGGCGGTTGGGAAAATCGACCCGCCTCTGGATAGTTTCGTTCTGCCTCGAAAACCATCCTTCTTCTTCAAGTGCCTCACCCGGTTTCTGTTGTAGGCGACTTCAGTGATACACGAATAGAAGGGGCCTACAGTTTTACGACGGTTCCGAACTTATTTATAGAGAGGCTTCACAAGCCAGTATACTTCTCGGTGGTTTGCCATTACCTTCCGAGAGGTGGCTCCGCATTAATTCGTTGGTTCGGCCGGGATTCGATCCGCCGTCCTTCTGTTCAGTAATCCAACGCACTGACCACTGAGCTACGGAACAATTACAGATACCAAATTTCAGTCCGTTTGGTTCGATGGGTGCCGCTGTAGATGCCATTATGTATCAGACATCAAAATAATTTCAAAAATTGTGGTACAGTAAGTATACGAATAAAAGAAATACTCCCGCACGTGAGTGTTGACTTTCATCACGCGAACCTATCGGTGCCATAGGAAAATGCACCTATAAGAAAGAGTTTCGGAAGAAGGAGGAAACCGAAAGAAAACACTCTGGAAGAATATTCCAGGGATGGATCACTCCGAAATTTTTCTTCGGAACTCTAAAACTGCAAGATTCAGTGGATATCTGGATAAGAACATATAAGACCTCTTCACTGGCTTCCTTGCAGGACACTGTCGCCTCAGGAATCGTCTGATGAGAATAGGGTTAGCAGAAACGAGTATAGATTCTATGGAGTAAAGGAGGAAACTCCTGTTCACCAGATTACAGAATGCCTCGCCGTTGCAAGCCAACGAAAAGAATGCTTTGGACAAGAAACTTGTAGGAGTGAGGACATAACCTTCTTGAAGCCTTCCTAGATATTGGATCATTAGTCCTTTAGAACTACTAGAACTTTCAAACGTACAATAATAACGTCATTCCTCGATTGACAGGATCATCGAAAAGTTCTATTTCTCCGCCAAGGAGGAGAAGTGTTGCTATGCAACACTTTTCCGGCCGGCGGCAGGAAAAGTGTTACTATGCAAAAGATGAATTGGTAACCATGAACAAAAAATTCTCCAATTCAAACGTCATTTTCACTTTCAACCACTTCTCACCAGGTTGCGAATTATAACTATCAATTATTTTACTTTATATCTGTCAGAATCAATTTTGCGTGGCAACCGTAACTAGGCAAATATTCCATAATTCATAACGATCGTAAGTGGATAGAATTATGTGCGTAAATTTGAATCAATCCAAAAATGGATATTCAGATTTTTATGACTTTCAAAATAGTTTGAAAATAAAATAACATATTTCATTCGGAGTAGAAGTGACTTTTCATGGCTCGCTTTCAATTATCCGCCTCACTGCGTTCGGCGGGTAAGTTCAAGCTCGCCATGAAAGTGACACCTCTCCTCCTTAAGAAATAATATACTATTTCCGTCGACCTCTAAATAAAAGCTTACTTTAACGTACACGAAATTGATCATTAATGACCCATTTTAATGTGCAATTTCTCCTATTTTAATGTATGATTGTCATGGGCAACCAAACACAGAAGTATTCAGCACGGAATAGTTGAATTATTCTGTGTCTGTACTGTTATTCCACAGAGAAAAGGAATTCATAATTCAAATCGAAAAATTTAACTCTATACAAAATAAAGTAGAAACTGCGGAAAAAATTTTATGCAATAATCGTTCGGAAGTAAATAACACTTCAGCTTCCACCAGTTTCACATATTCCTCATCGGATATTGTAGGTAATGTTAACTATTCAGAATGTCACATGCCTAATATTCCATCTATGAATTTCTCAAATTGTTCAATCGGGAGCATAAATATAAATATATCGAAATGAACATAGAAATTTATATTGTGTCTAGTGTATCTGTCATGCAAAATAAAAATTTATTTCAATCAAGAATTTATACTCAATTCATGATGAGGTCGACGGAAAAATATTGTAATAAACTCGTTTATTAATGTAGCGATTAATGGTCTCGAACTATTAACGCGCTCGCTCCGTTACGCGTTAAAATATCTCAACCATTAATCGCTGCCATTAATAAACTAGTTTATTAAATAACTATTGCAATGATACTCACATGGATATAATCTTTGTTTTGATATGTGCTTCTCAAGTTTTCTCCTCAGAACAATTTCAGCACCGTATTTTCCTATTGTGCCATTGTCAACTAATAGGAAATAGGCATGCCGATTGTTCAGAGCTGCAAATCTTGATCTGAAAAAAAATAACATGTAATTATCGATTTTTTTATAATATATTTGCGTTGAGATAAACTTGCTTTAATATTTTACGAGTTTCTTAATGAACTGGGTGGAAAAATGCGCTACATAAAAGATTTTCTTTTAATTATGAAAATCATATAACATATTAAGTAATTTTTTCATAACAACATAAAAACTACCAAAAAATTTTTTACTAAATTTACCAGTTGCAGTAATATGATAAACCGTATACGTATACTCAAATTGAACCGCCATTCAATTTTGGAAACCGTTCGGGGTTCAATATGAGCGAAGTTTCAAAATAAAACCTAAAATGAGCAGAGTGAAGAATTTTCAATTTGTGAAAATACATTCAAATATCCCTTAAATATGCCGTTATTCATAGCTTCTATCAAAAATTTCAACCTCTAACTTCAACGGTTGTAATCAACTTAGGAAAATGCACAATATATTACTGTAGACAATGCTATTTTGCTTGTTAGATAACGAGTTCTGACGTAAAGATCCACTGAAG
>JARQZK010002963.1:45000-187500 GCA_030704885.1 Cynegetis impunctata | reverse complement strand
AGACGCTTGTTACCCTTCCTCTGACAAAGTGAATATTGATAGGCTGTTAATTCATATAACAGAACCGGTTAAACCGCAAAAAGTAGCAGCCATTACTCTCTCACATTTTGAGATCACTTCAATACTTTGATAATCCTTTAAAAGGCACAAATGAGAAAATGCAAAAATTAAATTTTCATATTTCTCATACTTTCATCATTAATTGAAACATCTAAAAATGAATAAGTTTATTACGATTAACATTATCTACTTCTCAATTTAGTTAGTGTACGTTAGTTATGATTTTATGTTGGGTAGCAACTAAGTAGTTGATGGAATCCGTCGTTACTACGTGATAATTTAACATGATGAACAAAACTAAATTTGAATTTACTACGTTTATTATCACAAAATATTTTGAAAAATATAACACTGCGATTGCATCAAGAAGGGCTTCAAGAGTGGATTTCCCAAATTGGTACAATACAATGTTCTCTAGAAAATCGTTATTGTTTGAATACACTAAATATAGGAGAAGATATCAAGTCAATCTGGTCGTTTAGCAAGATATCTTTTGCATTATGATTGAGTTTAAAAATTTCTAATGATTCTAAGTAAGTAAGTTTGGTTCCTTTCGGTAATTTGCGCATGATTTGAAAATTATCTATTTGTGGAAATGGGTGGTGGTTTTCACGGCAATGATTTGAAAACGTTGAATCCGTTTTATTTAAAAAAAAAGATTGTTGTTGTTCTTTAAATCTTGTCTTGAACGATCGACCAGTCTGACCTATATACATTCCTTTACATACAGGACAAATCAACTCATAAACTCCTGAACTCTCAAATTTTGAAGTGCTATCTTTGGCATTGAATAAAAATCTCTTCTCCTATATTTAGTGTATTCAAACAATAACGATTTTTGTAAAGATAATTGTATTGTACCAATTCGGGAAATCCACTCGATTAGCCCTTTCTGAAATATGTGCCTCTTGTCTATTTAGGTACCTGCAATAATTCTTTCCCATCCGTAAGCGCAAATCTATAATTAAGTATTCAGTTCTTAACCCTTTGACTGCCAAGGCAGTTCAGATATAACTGCCTCTGCGCCAAAATTTTTTTTTGTCAAAATTGTATCAAATTGGTGTATAGTGGTAACCTGCGGTAGAAAATGTAATCTTGTATTAATTTTTTTGGTGATGCTGCATATTTTTTTTTGTGTGACAAAATGTCTGACACGGCGCAAGAGCAACTGAAAATCGGTTTGAGCCGTGTGCTTCATTTTGACTCACACATATGTGCGCCACCTTGCATCGCTTTCTGCACCGTTCGGGTGTTTCCGCACCACTATTTAGCGAATTGACGAGTCTTTGCGTATTTATCTTCATGTGGCGTGAATTATTATAGCTTCCTGTGCATTTTGAGGTTATTTAGATGTGCCGGTATTATTGTGAGTAGTTAGGAATTGAAATGGTACCGAAAGGTAGCAGTGGAGGCCTTACTGGGAACAACTGTCGTAAATTCCCTCTTCCTTTATAATAAAGTAAATGTGAAAAATATTTCTATGGTTAAGTTGATCTAGAATATATTGCAGGACATCAGCCATTGACCGCTCACAAGCTAGAAGTTTCAGAGAAAAACTCTAGAGTGATTAGAAGCCGTTGCAAGAGTTGCTACAATAGATTTTCTGAGGCGCAAGGAAGAAATTATGCCATGAAGAAGGCCAAGACAGTACGCTATGTATGTGTAGGATGTCCCGGGAAACCACATATGTGTAAAGATTGCTTCTAAAAATTACATAAAATATCATAAATATTTGTTTTTGTATAATATATAGAGGTGAAAACATTGAATATACACACGTATATCTAATAACTTTAAGTTTTGCATGTAAGATATTTTTCTAAATAAAAAATTGAACCAAACAAAAAATATACTTTATTTCTGTAGGCTATTTCTGGTGAAAGTTCTTCTACGCCAGGGCTATCTATTAGCCCATACAAATATACGAGAACTGTGGGCGCTTCAGACACAGCAAGCGAATAATACTTCTTATAAGTGTGCGTCAATATCGCGCACACGGCGTTCAGTGCAGAAGCCGTGTGCGCCGATACGACACACGTGGCAGTCAAAGGGTTAACTCAAAAGCCCGATGATGGTCTAGTGACCGAAATTGCAATCGCAGTGTTATATTTTTCAAAATATTTTGTGATAATAGACGTAGTGAATTCAAATTTAGCAACTAAGTTATATAGTTTTAATTTAAGTGCAGTTTTCTATCAATTGGGTGTGTAATGTGTAATGTAGATAATTAAAAAAATACTTCGTTGGTCGTTAATTCGTTAAGTTGTTTCAAGGCCATATAATTTATGAATTGGAAAATTATATTTACTACGTCTACCCACCATGAAAATAAAGTCGTATTGCAATTATGTATTCATAAATACAATATATATTTTGATGGTAAACACATTATATTAACTAAATCAATTAAAATAAAGAAGACAGTTCATTAATTAATATTTTATATTTCACCAATGTGAAAGAAATTAAAATATTATTAAGATTTATGAATTGGTCGTAGATATACATTTTTAAGGCTACGAATAGCTGACTTATTGAATTGAAAAAGAATTTAAAAAAAATGTGTTTTGTAATTACGGCAAAATTTGAATATGGGTTTTCTAGATATGAGGGTCATGTGGCGTTCTGGTGATTATTATCTCTGATTTGGATTTGTATGTCGAAGAATTATCTGTTTCTGAGGAATCAACGCTTGAAATTTTGTCATAGTAGCTTTTACTCCTAAAGAAGTCTGTAAAGTTGGACGAAATATAGAGTTCGTAGTACAAATTGACTGGTAATTTGGAGAGCCTCCATATTCGGAATACCCTTAACCTCATATTATATATATATATATATATATATATATATATATATATATACATATATATATATATATATATATATATATATATATATATATATATATATACACTCATGGACAAAATTATCGAATATTTTTTGTAATCATTATTATTTCAAAATAAATTTAAATAATTGCCGTAAACTTACACGTGCTGATTTCAGTTATCTAGTAGGCTGTTTACTCACTTGATTTGACATATTTTGACGTTTAGTTCACATTAACGGCGCATGTTATTGTCTTTAGTGCATTTTATCAAAAACAATTAATTACATATTTTATGAATTATAGTGAATTAAGCTTGGAATTTCGTTACTGTAGTGTAATTAACTAAGTAATAGGAAATAGTGTTTGTGTTCGTTGCTATTGAAAACATCAATATGCCACCAGTTAGACACTGCAATGAAGTTGAAGCAGTGCAAATTGTAACTCTATATAACGAAGGATATAAACAAAAGGATATCGCACGACGTCTCAGGAGAGGTCAATCTACAGTATCGAATATTTTAAAAAGGTATGAAGAGACTGGTAATTTTGTACGTAGACCTGGTCAAGGGCGCAAGAGGTGTACAGCAGCAATTGATGATCGATTTTTGATACTTAATTCTCTACGAAATCGCACATTGACGTCGACGCATCTCAAAAATGACTTACTAAATGTGAGACAAATTAATGTTAGTTCAAAAACAGTTAGGCGAAGATTAAAAGAAGCAGGTTTAAAGCCAAGACGGCCCGACAAAGTTCCACGTCTTCTCCAAAATCACAAAGCCCGACGATTAGAATTTGCTAGAAGACATAATCAGTGGGATATCGAGAATTGGAAAAGTGTTCTCTTTACGGATGAGACTAGCATTCAGTTATGGAACCAGATGGACGAAACCACGTTTACAGAAGAGTTGGAGAACGATATGCTGCCTGCAATCTCATAGAGACCGTTAGTTTTGGCGGTGGCGGTATAATGCTCTGGGGCGGTATTTCTTGGGAGGGACGCACCGAACTCGTGGAAGTGATTGGACGAATGACAATTGAGCTTTATATTGAAAACATCCTGCAAGATCATGTTTTGCCTTATGTCGGCCATATTGGATATGAAGGATTCATATTGATGCACGATAATGCTCGGCCGCATGCAGCTGACATAGTGACTAATTACCTTGATGCGGTCCAAATTCAAAGATTAGATTGGCCACCATATAGCCCCGACTTAAATCCTATAGAACATACATGGGACTATCTTAAACGCCGCATACGACGAAGAAATCCTGTTCCAAGTACAATAGGCAGCTTCGGATTGCTGCACAAGAAGAGTGGAATGCACTTCCTCAAGAATTTATCCAGAACCTCCTTAGCAGCATGCCGAGAAGAATGGAAGCAGTAATTAGAGCTCGAGGGGCAAATACTCGTTACTAACTGTGCTCTAATTTCAGTCAAAAGACTTGAAATTGTCCTCCAATTTGTATTTAAATATGATGTAAATATCCTTAATTTTCATAACATTTAGCATAAATTTTTTTTCACGATTTTCTTCTGATTAAAACTCAAGATTGTTCACTGAAATATTTTGAAATAAACAATTTCCCGTGAATGATAAGTATTTAAATGACTTAATTGATCAGAATTAATTTTTTCAAAAAGAAATTATGAAAAATTTAGAATATTCGATAATTTTGTCCATGAGTGTATATATATATATTACTCTAATGATCTATTGATTTAAATAAATTTTTTGAGTTCATTTTATTACGTTAATTAAAATCATAAGTTAAGTTTAGCTAAAATGTATCATCACTACATTCATTGACTGTTATGCGGTACGAAGTTCGCCAGGCCAGCTAGTTATTATATATAAGAAAAACTCTCGGAAAAATTTTCCGCAGCAAAAAGTTTCGGAAAAATTCATATATACAATTTCTAGCATTTCACCCACGGAAAAACTTTTGGAACTTCGTTTTCCACTATTCCGCAGAACTCGGAAAAGTGGAAACTGTGAAATTCCCCCGCATATTTGATGATTTTTAAATCCCGCTCGTACATCGGAGTATTTAGCAGGAAGATGGATAATGGTGCAAGAAAAATTCGTCTGAAGTCAAGTTGACAGAACGCAACCAACTGAAAATGAATTATCCTGATGTACGAGTCAGGGTTCCGTGGGACCCGTAGAGATTAGATTATGAGCGAGTGCTAGCTGAGTGAAAAGTACAGAAGCACTTGGAGACGGTGTCTTTTGGGGAGAGTGTTTTAATTTTTTCATTAGTTAACTTACTTCGTGTTAATTAAAATTCTAATCTAATGAAATGGGGTTATAGTAAGGGAGCCCTAGCGCGGATTTTTGAATTCACTCAAGTGCGGCAGAAAAACACATTGGGGGAAACCTTGCACCCTGTTAAGTATCCCCAACATACATGAACCCTTAATATGGGGGCGTCCGTCTAGGGCAGCGATCAGATTAGTAAAAAAAAATCGATCGTTCGACAAACTCAAGCGCGTCTGATTAAGGTAAGGTGAGTTAATTACATGCAGAAGAGTATGTATTTCACTAATCTGACGATTTAGACGTGTCAAGAGGAAATAGGAGACTAAAAAATTTGCAAAAAGAAAACGTCACCTTGACATTCTCGAGCACGGTTAAATTTTTTTCGTAATCCCATACTGTTATTTTGATTTAACGGTATTCAGATGACAATTGAAAAGTCAGTGTTAGCGGCCGCCAACCGTTATAATTTCATAACGGCCGGCGGCCGTTAAGAAATCACTTGTTCAAATATTTATTTCATAGCATCATCCTGCTTACAATAACAACATTGAAATCTTGGTCCACAGCGAGTTGGGAGAAT
Source organism: Cynegetis impunctata (assembly GCA_030704885.1). Taxonomy (NCBI): domain Eukaryota; kingdom Metazoa; phylum Arthropoda; class Insecta; order Coleoptera; family Coccinellidae; genus Cynegetis; species Cynegetis impunctata. The sequence goes on along the minus strand of JARQZK010002963.1, from coordinate 181,764 downwards.
AAACCTCTGATATTCATTTCGCATAGGCTAATAATACATCTTCATTAACCACCTTCACATTCTTGCTTTTACGCCACATTTCAAAATTTTCATATTCTTTTTGATATCGCTCTTGAGTTATTTTCGGCAGTTAATCAACACTCGCTGCACTGCACATGATTCTCCCAATATTTCTAAAGGAATTTGATTTTGTTCCTCAATTTCATCCATGGTCGTCGTTAAAGTGAACTTGAGAACACAAAAAACTGACGTTGTTTATAAAACTGTCAAACTGTTCCATGACAACAGAGTGCACGACGTTGGAATTTTTCTTTAGAATTGCGAGGTCCGGGTTTTTTTCTTTCTTCGGAATCAAAATATAATCTTTCAACGGGATTACGAAAAATTTTTAACGACACACGGCCGATACGCAAATAACGGATTCGGTTAGTTATAATCCTCGGCTGCGCCTCGGATTAGAATATCCGACTTCATCCGTTATTTGCTACATATCGGCCTTGTTACGTTAATAACTATATTTTTACTTTGAAGGAAATGTCACGATTTTTTTTTTGCATTTTTGAATATCGGCGATGAGTTTTGTTCTCGCACGGTCACCCCCACCATCCAAACCGGCAGATTAACTTACCTTTGTTATCAGAGACGATATAGGGTGTATAAACTATTATTACACATTTTTGATGATCTGCACACGTTTTCCCCCCCAGTGAAATGGCATACATCATATAACCTTTTTTTCGTTTTGGCATCCAATCTTCACAATCCAAAAGGTCCCCACGACGCTCGAGTAAATCCCCATTTAGCATCTCGGGCTTCCCTACTATTACATATCTACGCTTTCTGGTAATTTTATGAACATTTCTCTCTTGCACATTCTTAAATGTAACTGATTGAAATAAAAACAATTTTCTTCATCATTATATGTAAGTATTTCACAGAAATATCATTCAATGAATTACTACCCTGAAGTACGTAATAAAATATGCAAAAGACAAAGAAATTGCATTAAATATACACGTATTGATAATAGAAGCATAAGAATATCATAAGTCAATGATAATATTGATAAATATCTTTCCAATCCATTATTCCACTTCATCAAATCAAAAGAAGCTCAATTCGATCATATTTTGAAATTTCTGTAGTTACTTCCGACTTTACTTATTTAATAAGTATCAGACGAAGTGAATGTTGATTGATTTTTCCGTTTTGTTACAAATGTAATTTAACCCATCTATCAATCAACACGTTCACCAACAGGTGAGAGTTGCATTTCGGCGAAAGTTTGACTCTTCAAAACTATTTGTGCTTCCTACGCCAGGAACTCAGTTTCAAGCCTGATTAGCGCCAGAAAGGGATGAAGCGATTCACGTGATCTAAATAAAGGATGAGGAGAGACGCGACGGTCTGGTTCTCAACGATCCATTGCCCTTGCCTTTGGATCTTAATGGGTTGAAACGAATTGTCTGACATAAATGAGAGGATTATCTGGAGGTGTAAAACCGGTTTGCTTTGTGGGCATTATAACCGTAATGTACCATTTCGTGAGCGGTGTGCGTACAGTGGAAAATAATCAAGAAAATGGGAGACATAAGATAAACAGTTTTCTAAACTACACAATTTATGAAAAGAGTAGTCGGTGAGCTTGAAATGTGAAATAATCAAGAATATGAGGAAGACATAAGATGAACAATCTTCTAAACTACACAATATCTGAAAAAGTTGTTCGGTGAGCTTACAGTGGAGAATAATAAAAAAATGAGGAAGACATAAGATCCACAATCTTCTAAACTACACAATTTTTGAAAAGGCTAGTCGGTGAGCTCACAGTGGAAGATAATGAAGAAAATGAGGAAGACATAAGATGAACGTTCTTCTATACTATAGAATTTCTGAAAAGGTCAGTCGGTGGGCTTACAGTGGAAAATAGTGAAGAAAATGAGGAAGGCATAAGATGAACAATCTTCTAAACTACACAATTTCTGAAGAGGTTAGTCGATGAGCTTACAGTGGAAAATTATGAAGAAAATGAGGAAGACAAAAGATGGGCAATCTTCTAAACTAGGTACCTACACAATTTCTGAAAAGAATAGTCGGTGACCTTACAGTGTGAAATAATCAAGAAAAAGAGGAAGATATAAATTGAAAAATCTTCTAAACTACACAATATCTGAAAAGGTTGTTCGGTGAGCTTACAGTGGAGAATAATAAAGAAAATGAAGAAGACATAAGATCAACAATCTTCTAAACTATACAATTTTTGAAAAGGCTAGTCGGTGAGCTCACAGTGGAAAATAATGAAGAAAATGAGGAAGACATAGGATGAACGTTCTTCTATACTATAGAATTTCTGAAAAGGTCAGTCCGTGGGCTTACAGTGGAAAATAGTGAAGAAAATGAGGAAGGCATAAGATGAACAATCTTCTAAACTACACAATTTCTGAAAAGAGTAGTCGGTGACCTTACAGTGTGAAATAATCAAGAAAGAGAGGAAGATATAAATTGAAAAATCTTCTAAACTACACAATATCTGAAAAAGTTGTTCGGTGAGCTTACAGTGGAGAATAATAATGAAAATGAGGAAGACATAAGATGAACAATCTTCTAAACTACACAAATTTTGAAAAGGCTAGTCGGTGAGCCCACAGTGCAAAATAATAAAGAAAATGAGGAAGGCATAAGATGAACAATCTTCTAAACTACACAATTTACTAGAAGGTTAGTCGATGAGCTTACAGTGGAAAATTATGAAGAAAATGAGGAAGACATAAAATGGACAATCTTCTAAACTATACAATTTCTGAAATAGTTCGTCGGTGAGCTTACAGTGGAAATAAATGAAGAAAATGAGGAAGACATATATACATACATACATAAACAGTTTTCTAAACTATACAATTTCTAAAAAGGTTAGTCGGTTAAATGATGATGAATTTCTGAAGATAGATATCCTGATTCGATGGATATTATGATGAATTAATCAAATTAGTTATTTGCATTATCCACTTCTATCGAAAGTGTATATGAAGCTCTTGAATTATTAGCTATTTGGTATCAATGGAGAATTCAGCTGAATTATAAATATTGCTTTATTCATTCCTCTTCTTCTCTGCAAAGCGTAGATACTCGAAGTGGTATATACTATCCCAGAAGATGAGACGACATGAAAGGCGTTGATGTCAAAAAAAATATTGGGGACAATGAGATATAAAAAGGTGATCTTATATACTGTAAAGTGTAAGTAGTGAAGTATTACCTACTGCAAACTCCAAAGTGGATATTAGCTCTGATTGCACGCATACTAATGTATAAAATATGTCCAAATCTAGAATATAATTTAATGTTCACTATGTATCATTCACAAATAAATTGTATCTATGGAAACATTACTGAAAGTACACTGAATTTATGTGCACAGAAGTTTAGTATCATCATCAAAATCATCACAGTGACACATTTCATCCTTCATTCATCATCAAAATTCCCAGTAAATAAAAGAAGAAACTATGAAATTTATACTCAGAACCGTTCAAAATTCAAGCAATTACATTTGGAACAACCTCACTCATTTAACGAACGCAGCTCAAATTTTCTCCACGACCAATAAAAATCTATCGAATATCATTCCTAAACATCCGTTTCTCGAACAATATTCGGCAAGGGTACACCAGAAACTGCCCATTATAAAAAGCCCTAAACCAGAAAGGGATCTTAGCGTAACTCCAATAAGAAGCATTCACTTGGACAACAGGAAAGCACAAGTGCCGAAAACGCCCGATCTGATCTACTTTCCTCACCTAATAAGATGGTTGAAAACGAAATTGAAATTCAAATACCTGAAGAGCGCGTGGGATCCGACATTCTCCGAGGGCGCTTTTATCTACGGTTCAACGCACGCCGTCTGTCGGATAACCGAGATAATAAACTCCAACAAAATAGAAGATTTCGAAGGTTTGCTCACGAGCAACGCTAAAATGAAACTTGTGGAAGATATGAGGAGAAAACTGACTAAGACTCAAAAAGAAATCATCAGAATATCGCCTAGGGATATAAAAATTTTAGTACCGATGTCGGTGAATTTGGAAAGAAACGGAAAAAGTAAGCGATGCAAAATTTCCATGAGAGTGCTTGCGTTGAAGTGGTTTCCGCAGAATACTGGTTACTTTAGACTTGTGTTGGTGGCTTTGCAGTCCGAGTTCATGAAGGATTACACACACGACATCAATCAGGATTGGAATATAAGCGGATTCGAGGTTATGGAGTGCACGGTTTTGACTGAGGCAACGCCTCGAAGACTCTAAGTTAGAGAAAACTGGCGATAAAGGAGAAACTTATAAACTTGCATTGATGCATATGTGAAGTAAAATGACAATAGTTTGCGGAAGTAATCATTCGAAATATTCATAGAAGAAAACATTACATCTATATTGATATAAGTAATAAAATTTAGGTAATCATTAAATAATATTATTAAACATTTGAACTAGAATGGGAGCTCTTTAATTTGAAAGCAATCGTGTGATATTAACATAAAAAATGTTTCCTAGGTAAATTCACCGAAAACTTACCATTATTTATCTGAATATAACAAAGCCATATGTATTTTGAAATTATACGAATTCTCAAAAGTTTTGTCCCATTTCAAAATATCATTTTTATTCGAAATCTTCAAGTCCTTTAGGAAATGAAAAAAAGGTTCGGGATCTTCATTAAAACTAGGGTTGCCATCACCTAAATTGCTGACGCCGGACAAAAATTTATATTTTAATTTTTTCACTTATTTAAACCACTTGTTTGCGATATAAACAAATCAATTAAAAGAAATAAAATATCTACTTATATAACACAGTTTGCGGTTTTCTCTTTTTGAGGTAATCTGGTAACAATAATAATCAGAAAAACCCTTTTTTTTGGGTGTCATCAAATAAAACAACTTATAATATAAGGATAATTTTTGGTAGATCAAAATAGATCACATAGACTATATTCTACATTGTAACAACAAATTATAGGATAGGTCATCTAGTTAGGTTAGATAGGTTAGGTAACCAAAAGCCTAAATTATTTATTAACTATAAATTAAAAGTAAGTAACAAGTTTCAATTTTAACGAGATCAATATCTTGATATTTTTCAAAGTTGCCAATTTCTGCCAAAATGTCTTTCTTTTCCATCAGGAATTTTTAAAAGTAGAAGCAACTCAAATTTTTGAAATTATACTTTATTTTGGTCAGAGGAGAAACCGTCTGTGTATTTAGCAAGTTTCTCTCTGCATTTAGCTTGTAGGCGGCTTCAATATATTGCTCATCTTTCAATCAATAGAGATTCCCCTGACACAAAATTTGTCCGGGTTTTACCCGGACATATTTAGAAAGCCCCGTCCGGACGACCCCTAAACTAGGACAAATCCGGGGAATCCCGGACGGATGGCAACCCTAATCAAAACTATCAAATGTGAATAAATAAAACTTCTATAACTTTGTTTTTATTCGTGTTGAAAATATTCTTTGAAATTATCAGTTTTTATATCTTTCAATCAAAATGGGGGGCCCGGAACTATTAGAGAGAGAGTGAGAATCCTATTGAATAAATATTTAACTGAAGGAAGAATTCCTAACAAATGGCAAAACGCAGAAGAAATTTTACTCTACAAGAAAGGAGACACGAACAATATAGAAAACTACCGACCTATCAGCTTATTATCACATCTATACAAACTATAAACAAAAATAATAACAAACCGACTGACGAACAAAATGGACTAATACCAACCAGTCGAGCAAGCCAGGTTTCGTAAAGGATTTGGTACTCTCGACCACCTGCAAACTCTCCGCATTCTTATCGAAAAAAGCACCGAGTACAACATACCCCTTCATTTGGCCTTTGTGGATTACCAGAAGGCTTTTGACTCCGTTCGACTCCGGCAATCCTGAAGTCTCTGGACAACGCTAGGATAGATTCCAGGTACTCAAGCCTTATAAAGTACATTTATGACAACGCCTCCATTCAAGTAAAAATAGATGAAGACCTAAAGACCGACAAGATCCCAATCAAAAGAGGAGTCAGACAGGGAGATACAATCTCACCAAAGCTATTTACATTAGCCCTGGAAGACGTGTTCAAAAAACTAAACTCGCAGAAAAATGGGATGAACGTTGACGGAACACGACTAAATCATTTGCGATTTGCCGATGATATTGTGATCATCGCAAACACAGGCGAAGAGCTTGAAAGTATGTTATAAGAGCTCCATAAGGAATCGCTGCAGATCGGACTTATGATGAATCCAACAAAAACAAAAATCATGAGTAAGGAGAACATCGAAATAAAGATAAATGATCACCTCTTAGAGAATGTTCCTGAATACATATACTTGGGACACAAAATCCGGCTGGGTAAAGAAAACCAATCCTCCGAGATTCCAAGTAGAGTGAGCCTCTCCTGGGCGGCTTTTGGTAAGTTGGGGTTTATACTTAAATCTCGGGAATTCCCTATAAACCTCAAAAGAGAATTGTTTGAGTCTTGTGTATTGCCAGTGCTCACGTATGGACTTGAGACAATATCCATTACCCGCAGATCTGCTGATAAACTGCGAACTACACAAAAAGCAATGGAAATAGTCATGCTCGGAACCTCGCTGAGGGATACGAAATGAAGAAATTGAGAGAAGGACTGGGATGATGAGTGCGATAAGGGTCGTGGCGAAAATGAAATCGCGATGGGCTGGCCACGTAGCAAGATAAGACCAACATAGGTGGACACACAGGACTTTAGTGTGGCGCCCGAGGGAGACCAAGAGGAGCATTGGCAGACCGCAGAAGCGGTGGCAGGATGACATCCGGAGTATCGCAGGAAGGAACTGGATCCGGAATGCTAGTGACAGAGAGGCGTGGAAGGATTTGGAAGAGGCCTACATTCAGGAGTGGATGAGCACAGGCTGACTAAGAAGATATCTTTCAATATTTTATTAACTCAATAATTTTGTTTATTGTGCACAAATATAATTATCACTACATATAAATAAATAACCTACACTTCAAAATCAAAACAGAACTGTTGCTGGTATACCCTAATATATGCGAAGTAAACTCCAACAATAATTTTGTAACATAATATAAAATATAAAAGATATTGCAATTAATCAAACATATATACACACATTGAATAACAATCAGCCGTTCGTTAATTCAATTAATAATAATAGTAATAATAAAATAAACCGCATCCACGTGTTTTTAAGATTCTTCTTCTTCGTTATTCATTGTCATTCAAATCAGTTTTTTTTATAATTTTCAATAATTTATTAACTTCAATCACTCAATAATTTTGTCTATTGTGCACAAATATAAGTATCACTAGATATAAATACCTATACATATATCAACTGTTGACGGTATACCCTAATATATGCGGCGGTATACTAATATTCTTGAAGTGAAAGATACGCATAGTAAGTTGCGCAAAGGAACGTAACATTTCACTTTCAGTTAACGCTCGATTTTACTTCTCATAAAATTTTCATACCGCAGGTTAAACATGATAGTAGGGGAGCCCGAGATGCTAAATGGGGAATTTACTCGAGTGTCGTGGGGACCTTGTGGATTGTGAAGATTAGAAGCTAAAAAGAAAAAAAAGGTTATATGATGTATGCCATTTCACTGGGTGAGAAAACGTGTGCAGATTTTCAAAAATGTAAAAAAAATCGTTATATAGAAATACTCGAGCGCGTCAGATATTAATAGTTTATACACCCCCCACATCGTCTCTGATAACGAAGGTAAGTTAATCTGTCGGTTTGCATGGTGGGGATGACCGTACGAGATCAAAACTCATCGCCGATATTCAAAAATGCAAAAAAAAATAATTTCCTTCAAAATAAAAATTAAAATTTAACCGGGCTCGAGAATGTCAAGGTGACGTTTTCTTTTTGCAACTTTTTTAGTCTCCTATTTCCTTATGCCACGTGCAAATCATCAGATTAGTGAAATGCATACTCCTCTGCATGTAGTTAACGCCTCAATCTGACGCGCTCGAATTTTTCGAACGATCGATTTTTTTTTACTAATCTGATCGGCTGCCCCAGACGAACGCCCCCATATTAAGGGTTCATGTATGGTGGGAATACTAAACAGGGTGCAAGGTTTCCCCCAATATGTTATTCTGCCGCGTTTGAGTAAATCCCAAAATACCGCTTGGGCTCCCCTACTATGGGAATCGTTTTTTAATGAGCAAACTCCAAAAATAAAATCATCTGACAGTGGAGTATATTTCATCAGTTCTCTTACCTTGGTGAAGAGATCGAATGATATGGAACTTCCTTGTTATGCCCTATGAGTTCTTGATTATTTTCTACGATACCCCAAGGTGTTATTCCTAATGTAATCACCCTCCCAGTACGTTGAGATCTTTCTAGAAGAAGTACATCACCGACGTGCTTTGTAACTCCTGTAAAAACAAACGCGAAAGCGATAAGGTTTAAATGGGAATACACAGAATGATTTATATAAAGAAAGAGTTCAGAAAGCTAAAATTTATATACCATATGTTCCAAAATGAAGGCACCAACATTGCTATCTCGGCAAATGAAAGTGATAGAAAAAAGGTTACAGGAAAAATGTTTTCGAAAATTCCTGGTTGATTTCATATCTCCTTTCATATTTGATCTACCTTCATTCGTTTTCAAGAAAAATGAAAGAAAAAAAATTGACGATATTGTTCTGGAAGCCTTTGAGATGGACTTTCCAATGATATGTCACTTCATGGAAAAGTTATCCTTTTTGATTGAGAGTCTTTGCACATGTGTCTATGCATTTATCATTTCAGATTCAGAGTTTCATTTATATTTACGGAATGGAGGAACGAGCTAAATTTATTTGAGCTAAGAATGCCTTTCGAATTCATATATAAAGGGTTTGAATAAATTGTTGTGAAAATTGCCGAGGAATGCATGATTTATATTAACATTTTACGTTATCTTTTTAATAACATCGATTTGATTCACCAAGCCTTTTATTGCTAATAATTTTCAAAAAGTTTGAAAAAATAAGTTCACAGGCAACAACAATTCAAATAAATAATTATATATATATATATATATATATATATATATATATATATATATATATATATATATATATATATATATATATATATATATACCCGCCACTACTAGACCGGTTTCAAGCACTCGGCCGTTTTCAGGAATATTTGCAGGCATTTCTCACCTACTTTACAGCATTTTAACGCGAAATCAAACTATACATTTTGTAGTACAATAGTTCTTGTTTCAAAATATATTTGGAGCATTGGAATCGGACCACCCGTAGAGCATCCCCAGGCACGCTTCAAGATAGGCATGAAATAATTGTAAAAACTATGAGTCATGCACTCACCAGTATTTGTGCCTCCTGTGAATATCCAAGCTCCAGTGGATCTGGCAGCCTTGAGCAATCCCTTACGTAAAACTTTTTTGAGCTTGGGTTGAAGTTCGAAATTCGCCTTGCCACCCTGTATGGAAATGAGTAATTTTGGAAGTTCTAGACCCCATTCTTTGGTGATAAGCTGTATGATATGCTCCGGTTTTGTATCGTAGGCTAGACGAATGTACTGAAAAAGAAAAAAATTGATTGATTTCAAGTGGAGTTCTATGAAATTGTAATATCAAGATTGAAACTAGAACAGCTCAGTCAATAGAAAAAATTCTTAATTCATTTCAGCAAAAACAATTGTTTGATTGTTTAATTGTATATATACAATATATATTTATATATATATATATATATATATATATATATATATATATATATATATATATATATATATATATATGTATTGGTATTGGTATGTTTGGATGGTGACCGATGCGCTGCGACCTTATTAGATCTATTGTGCCCCATCTTCTTCTGCTTCTCGATGTGTTCTCGTTTTACAGCAGCCCCTCAAGCCTCAATACCTTCAGGAATTTGAGGATTTTAAGGGGGTCTATTCGTGGTATTTCTTCTACAGTCAGCTGGTATGATCCCAGTGTGTTCAGTCTTTCATGGTGCACAGCATAGCACTCCATCAGTATATGGTGAGGTGTTTCTGGACACTTCCTTGCAGAATCTGCAGGTGCTGTCCCCCTCTAAACCTAGCTTCCTTAGGTGTTCTTTGAGTCTGCAATGCCCCGTAAGAAATCCTGTGATTGTCTTTAGACTAGTTTTGCTGAGGTTAATCAGTGTCTTCGATCTTGCTCGGTTGAACTTTCCGAGGAGATCTTTGGCCTGCCTCAGTCCTGGAAGTCTTTGCCAGTATGTTGCTCTCATTGCTTCTTCAGCTTTATTGAGTTCTTCTTGGAAGTAAGATTTTCCAAGTCCGCAGAAAGGCTCTGGCCCGATTAGTGGCGTTGACGCACCCTTTCGTGCCAGGGTGTCTGCTTGTTCATTACCCTTCACTCCGACGTGCCCTGGCACCCAGAGGAGGATCACTTTGTTGTTCCTGCCCAGATCGTTTAGTTTAGCATTCACAAACCATCTTTGAGTTGATGTTATAAGAGCTCAACGCTTTGATGGCTGCTTGGCTATCGGAGAGGATCGCAATTTCCTTGTTCCGGTATTTCCTATCGAGCTTGAACTGAATGCACCTTTCTATGGCGTGAATTTCCGCTTGAAAAATACTAGGGAACTGGCCCATGGGTTCTGAGTATTTGGTACGAGGCCCAACGACTCCTGCTCCAGTTCCTTCGGGAGTTTTAGACCCGTCCGTATACCATATTATGGTGTTCTTCTCCAGTGCTCGAATGGATTCTATGCTCTATATATATGTATATTTATATATATATATATATATATATATATATATATATATATATATATATATATACAGGGGGACAACATGTAAATGAGCAATATTTCTGTTGACACTGGATATTGGGCGAAACATGTCGATTAAAATATCAAGGGGGATAACTTGTGAGATATTTGTTGTTATATTGTATTCAACCGCTTTACCCTGGCAACTAACCTTAAAATTTCAAATAGCATCCCGAACTTATTTTTCTATTTGATATCCTTATGTAATTTCAGATAAGTTATATCTATTCTTAATTTTTTTCTCAAAACTGCAGCACTTATAACTTCATGAATTTTTGGATTGTAATTTATTATGACGAATTAAAGTAGGAACATACCGATCAAAAATGGATCATCTGACACGAAATAAAATTGATGGAAATCCAAAAACTCTCACAGAAATAGAAATGAATTCATGAAACATTACGAACAGAATTGACTCAACATTATGATTAATTCAAGAAAAATTTTTGATCAATATTTGTTTGCAAGCCGTGCCTTAATTGGTAAATGAAGTTACCCTTAAAGATTTTATCATTTCTGTATATATCCATTAGGCAGACACATATTTATAATATCAACCCATAATACATATTCATTATTTTCGCTTTAGAGAATTCACGACCCTTGGAATTAAATACTGGCCCCAAGTACATTAACAATGAAATGTTGATTTTCACGCAGGGTGTAGTCTACTTGATAAATTCCTTGAAGGCTAGACCATTTCGAATGCTTTCCAATTGAGTTATAGATGTATAAGACAGACACTGATGCAGAAATTTTCAGCTATGGGTATATATCATAAGTACGAAATTTAAGTTTTTCAGTCAGAATTTGATTTCTCTTCTTTTTTTTTGATTTGTACAACTCGTAGTGCTCTTATTATGAATTAAATACAAAGAATTGCGAGGTGTGCCTTTGGCTTCACTGAAGGGAATTTTACAAATATAACCAATTTTTTTCGGTCCGTTTGGCCAAGATGTCGGAACTGTATGTGGACAGAACTCACAGCCAGAATGTATGGAAACATATGAGGAACCTATATGGCCAAGGTCCGAGGGTATTTCTTTGGAGAGTAGATAAATAAAAGTAGGTTTTTGGACTATAGGACCGAAGCAACCGACCTGTCGGAAAAGGAACCAATTTTCGTCCATCTTGATTCCATGCCCGGATCAACAATAATAAAAATCTATGATAAAGTGTTATTAACTCTGTGCATTTTTTCCAAGACAGAACGTGTTACACATAAAAAATTACCCCTTGCAGGACTCTCCTGCCCGAGGAAAGAGGAGTGCCACATCAAGTGTGGCACTTGCCGGCCAAACGAACCAATTTTCGTCTCCAGGCCATGACCGGTTCACACGTTACAAAAACACCATGATGAAGTGTTATTATTTTAACACATTTTGTCAAAAACAGAAAAAAATCGTGTTACACAGAAAAAAGGACCACTTGGAGGGATCTTCTGGTCGAGGGAAGGGTGCCACACTAAGTGCCAGCCAAACGAACCAATTACCGTCCATCTTGGGGTCATTCCCGGTTGAAAAATACCAAAAAATCAGAGAAATAATATTATTATCCTAGTGTTTTTCCTTTAAGACAGGAAATATTCGTGTTTCACAGAAAAAGGACCCCTTAAAGGGATCCTCTGGCCGAAGGAAGAGCGCTACACCAAGTTCCAGCCAAACGAACCAATTATCGTAGATCTCGAGGCCATGCCCAGTTCAAAAACACAAAAAACTCGTGTTACACAGAAAAAAAGTCCTCTTGTAGGGCGATCCTGTCCGAGGGAACGGTGTCACATCTGGAGTGGCACATAATTAGGAAGCTCTTGCAAAGATCTATCCAACGGTGTGTATACCATTAGGATCGGAAGCTTCTAGGAGAATTTATCGCTAATGCCAAAGTTCAGTAATTTGAATATTCGTATAACAGAAAGGAAAAAAATGAAACTAGAAAATAATAATTTTGTACATTTCAGAGCTTGGTGTCCAAATCAAATCAAAATAAACGAACTCAAACAAAGAGCCTATAAATAAAAATGTGTCTGAATATACAGATAATTTAATCACAAATTGAGAATGAGCAACTTTGGTATGCCAACATTTTTCCTATCAAATGATCTGCTGAAGTTGCAGAATATGTAAATAGATCCTTCAATAAAGTGAGTTCCTTTAACTTCCTGAACTAATCTCTAGAACCACAAAACCGATTTTAACGAACATAAGCGGATTTGAACCGATAAGCGGTCCGCTTGGTTTATAGATGCTAAGCTCTTTCCCGTAGTGCCCAATTTTACAACATTTTTCTTGGGTGTTGTGGTGAAAAAATTGTATTTGGTTCGTTTCACATTTATTTCTCTTCTATTTAACCATACTGTATCACAGCAACGCGTGGGCAGGCACAAGAGGTGACTCATAATACATAAAACAACATTTTTTATGTTATATAAATTTAACATATTTGCTTATTTATTGACTAAGTTGCTGTATTGTTTCAAATTCACCATAACTTAAACAAATTTAATGGTAACTGAGATTGAATTCTCGCACATCATTTGGTGAAACATCATAAAGAATAAAGTATAAACTTTGAAATAAAACATTATTTTCAGATAATTTCCTTAAATATATAAACACTTTCAACAACTCGATTCAATTTACAAAAGAAGTAGAAAACGAAAACGGTACCTTGAATTTCTTAGACGTTCAGATTGCTAGGAATTTGAATTCTCTTACTTTCAACATTTATAGAAAACCAACCTTCACAGATACTTTCATTCACAGAGACAGTAACCAACACATTGAAATAAAACTCTGTGCTTTTCATTCGTTTATACATAGGTTGTTCACTATTCCATTATCGGAAAAAAAAAATTCAAACCGAAGTTAATACAATTAAATTATTAGCCACCAATAACGGTTATAATGAAAGTCTCATCGATAAGCTCATTGGGAAAAAACGAATAAAGAATCTGTTGTATTCAATATACCCCACGCAAACTACTAATGAAGAACAAAAATACTTTCCAATAAATTATGTGCCGAATTTGACTATCGAAAAATAACGTTAAAGCAATTTGTACAAATAAAAGAAACTTGAAGTCATTCTTGGTCAATAATAAAGAAAAATCTAACATCGGAGAAAACAGTGGTGTTTACAAAATATTTCGCGACGAATGTCCTGCTTTCTATATTGGACAAACGGGAAGGAATATAAACATTCGTGTTGAAGAACATGAAAAGTCAATTTTACAAAATAAAATACCACTGGCTTCTACGAACATTGTATAAAATTCAATCATTTCCTGGATTTCAACGAAACCCAATTGTTGCATTCAAGTAATAAAGGAAAGCGCCTTGACCTTCTTCAAATTCTCGAATTAAGTTCCGCCCATAACAGTAAATTACCCCTTGTAAACGAACAAACTGATTTTCAGGTATCACCTTTGCTTCTGTCTGTCTTATAAAATACCTTGTAATACTCTCCTGTAGTCTACGCTGGCTAGTATTTGGGAGGTCTCGGGTTCAAACCCCGGGGTCGACTGGTCTGCCATGAGTTTTTTCAGAGGTTTCCTCATGGTAATGTAAGTCACTGCTTGCAAACTTACAAGGCGAATGCTGGGCCAGTATTAATCCTCTGAACCCTACCCACACTTCCTATGTTCCATAAATATCCCGTCTCACCTATCCTTAATGCACTTGTACATACAAGTGTATCCTCTGATCTGGCTGAAGGAGTTAATCCCAAACTCAAGCTGCCCGCATCCCTGACACATACTTCAGGGAGGAATGAAACACGTCTGTTTCCTTTTTTTTTTTCCTCCTGTAGTCAGTCTTGATAATGAGTTCATAACTCGAAACATGTCGACTATTCGTAACTCCTAAATACAGTATCTAAATAAATTCTAAATGTTATGCTCCATTTAATCTCTTGTCTTTCGAGTGATCAAATTGAAACAAACATCTCATGATCGAAACTCGTCTTGTCGGTAATTAACTAAATTGTGCTGTTATATTCCATTTCTTAGTTTTTCTGAAACTGAATTCAGATATACATCTCAAATTTAATATTCTTCTTCTAAGTAATCAACCAGAGTGCTATGATCCATTTTACGCTTGGCTTTCCAGTGATTTAATTAAAATTAAAATTTCATATTCCAAATTCAACTTATTAGTAATTAACTAAACTGTTGAGCTCTATTGAATCTCTGGGCACCCGAGCGATAAAATTTAAATTAACATCTCATAATCGATCGTCTCAATGGTAATCAACAAAATTATGATGTTTCATTTCATCTCGAGACAGTATATTAAGCGAAAAAATTTTTTTTTGATAAAAAACATTCGTTGAAAGTTCTGATTTTAATTGAAATTTTATTTTTGCTGGAATATTTGCAAATACATTTTTATAATAGGAAATTTTCAAACGATGTAGGCTATTTTAATTCTACGTGTCTAGGCATATGAATTTCAATATCATCAAATGAACCGTAAGTCTTCAAACATCCTTTCATTTATAACATTTTCTTCATCTTATCTCATATATATATATATATATATATATATATTTATTTATATATATATATATATATATATATATATATATATATATATATATATATATATATATATATATATATATATATATATATATATATATATATATATATATATATATATATATATATATATATATATATATTTATATATTTATATATATATATATATAATAATATATATTAATATATATTAATATAAATATTGAATATATATATATATATAATAAAAAATATAATAATATATATATATATATATATATATATATATATATATATATATAAATATATATATATATATATATAAATATATATATATATATATATATATATATATATATATATATATATATAATATATACATATATACATATATACATATATATATATTGGGTGTAAATGAGTGATGGGTCACCCCTACAACTTTTTAATGGATTCTTCAATTTTATTGAAATTTGGGTGGTTTATCTCAGACACAATTTTGAATTGTTTGACATACGAAATCAATATGTCTGAATTCAAATGCATACATTCAATGAGTCAAATGTCAATTTGAGCGCATTATTTTTTTTTAACGTAGATGGCTGCGACGTCGTCTAAATCATAGATAATTGACTTAAAAAATCGCCCACAATAATAATTTTTTTAATAATCCATTTTCGTGAAGTTTGTTAACGATAAAATTATTTTTCGAGCCAAAACTGAGTTTTTTAACCAGCCTGTATATTAAACAGATCCTTCATATTCCTTCAGAATTATTCACACATCAATTCCTAAATAACGAAGTAATTATTAATAATCTAATTTTTATTGAAACCCTTTGCTCCTGAGACCGACCTTGTTTACGAAACCGGAAGTCAGCCGTGGTTTCGTATGTGAAAAAATTCAAAATTATATCTAGAATAAATCAACCAAATTTCATCCCTCCAATTGAGCTTGTTTCATATGATCTGACGACATGAAATTCCCATTCATCCTTCAAGGGAGAATGTTAGAACCATCGACGTCGGCGCACATACGATGGAATCACTAGACAGTCTGTTTCGCTCTACAGTAGTGTCCCGTACATCGACCTTGGGCAACGACTCGAATTCACATGAACACCTATTAGTTTCTAAGAAGAGCACAAGACGCAAACGTCGAAAACTCATGTCTCTTCGTATATACTGGTGCCACCTACGGGTGTGAAGTGAGTTTTATACCTATATATTGCATCCTAACTGAATGTAAGATAAGCCTATTTTTTTGATCATAATAATTCTACATTCAAGTCAAATTCAAAGTTACCGGCACGAAATTCGAGAG
The DNA here is from genome assembly GCA_030704885.1 of Cynegetis impunctata. NCBI lineage: Eukaryota > Metazoa > Arthropoda > Insecta > Coleoptera > Coccinellidae > Cynegetis > Cynegetis impunctata. The sequence goes on along the minus strand of JARQZK010002963.1, from coordinate 165,073 downwards.
TTTCCTCATCCACTTGAAATTGTTACGATCGTATTGTCAAATTTATTCGGCTAAAGGTAGACAAGGAACTTTATACAGTGCTTTCATGATGAAAGGAACAAATTCATTAAAAAATTAGGTTTCTATTTCATGTTAAAATCCTCGGACAGGTCGATTAGTATTTTTATTTGGGCAATTTTTGCAATAAAAATTTTGTATACAGGGTGTCTCATTCAAGAGCTATGGCTTTGTCATTAGTTTTTTTAAAGGTAATACCCTGTATATTATTTCACTTTACAATTCTACGATAAATTCTTATCACTTTTTGTGAACATACCATATGCCTCAACTTGATGGATTCCCAGATTATAACGGAGATAGTGGAGCACCTGGAGATTTAAAATGTGGATTAAAAGTACAAAAAAAAATTTAGGTAAACATTGTCATTAAATCTGAAGAATGAAATTTCACATGTACCATCTGAATTCATTCACTGGTGCTGTATAGTCCGCAGTTTTCACGTTTTTAACGCTCCAGGCACTACACTACTTCATTGTTTAAGAAAATGCAATTACTTGAGAGAGAACGTATTGAAGTACTTATGATGATTGGTTTTGGAGATAGGGTGCGTTCACAAGAAGAAGTCTGCAATCTATTCAATGAAAATCATCCTGATCGTCCGCCAATTACTAGATCGACAGTCAGCAAAATTGAATCAAAATTCAGGAGATACGGCCACGTTAGAGATTTACCTAAAGGGAGACCACCGAGAGTATCTGAAGAAACAGTGCTGAACGTTCTACTAGAAACCCAAGATAACCCTCATACATCCATTACTACAATTTCCAATAATTTCAATTTATCAGTAGGGTCCGTGCATAAAATACTTAAGGTAAATAAGTATCATCCCTATAAAATTAAGCTGGTACATGAATTATTAGAAGACGATTTTGACCGCAGAGTACAGTTTTCTGAGCAGATTCTTGAAATTCATAATCAACATCTAAATTTCATTACAAACATAATTTTTTCTGATGAAGCCACCTTTACTTTAAATGGCCACGTCAACAGACAAAACTGTATGTATTGGGCGACTGAGAATCCTCATTGGATGCAAGAATGCCACACACAGCGGCCTCAAAAAATTAATACATGGGCAGCGATTGTTCGAAATCGTATAGTTGGTCCCTATTTTTTTGAAGGAACACTAAACGGAGAGGACTACTTGAACTTTCTCCAGTTCGAACTCATTCCGGCTTTAGCTGTTTTGTTTCCTAACCCACAAGATCCTGACATACCTAATAACGAGATATGGTTTCAACAAGATGGGGCACCTCCTCACTATTCAATCGCTGTTCGACAATTTCTTGATGCAACTTTTCCCAACAGATGGATAGGACGGAGAGGTCCGATTGAGTGGCCGCCAAGATCACCGGACATAACCCCATTGGATTTTTTCTTATGGGGTTATTTGAAGTCTAAAGTTTATTTGAATAGACCAAATAATATTGATGATCTAAAAGACAGAATCAGGCAGGAAATATCAGGACTTATCAGTCCAGAAGTAATTGAAAATGTGCAACGGGAAACATTGAATCGACTTCAAAAATGTCTCGAAGTAAACGGACAACAGATTGAACATATGTAAAAATTAAATTAGTAATTACATTTGTGTGTTTTCATATCGTACCTCTCATTACCCACTATCTCCGTTTCTGGCAATCCATCGAGTTGAGGCATATGGTATGTTCACAAAAAGTGATAAGAATTTATCGTAGAATTGTAAAGTGAAATAATATACAGGGTATTACCTTTAAAAAAACTAATGACAAAGCCATAGCTCTTGAATGAGACACCCTGTATACAAAATTTTTATTGCGAAAAATGCCCAAATGAAAATACTAATCGACCTGTCCGAGGATTTTAACATGAAATAGAAACCTAATTTTTTAATGAATTTGTTCCTTTCATCATGAAAGCACTGTATAATTGCTTTGAACTGAAAGTAATACTACCATCAATTTCCAGGGATTCAAGCACGAAAATTGCCTCTCAAAATACAGCATCGGCACTCAAAGTCCTGCTCTCATGTTTCTATTCGTGCCATCCGTCGGATATACACTAATGAAATAGGCGCAGTCGGAAACTCTATGCAATTCGAAATATGAATGTAGGACCGACGATTTTATGTTTTTTCAGGGACTAATCTACGGCGACATTAATCTGATGAATTGTGTTGTATTTCTAATTTGATTTGGTTCATACTGTATGTAGTTTTTAGGCTTCATGTTATTTTACGAAATTATTTGATCAAACATTATATAACTGTCATTAAACTGCAGAAGGAATTCAAAATATTGAATTTTTCTACTCTCGTATATAAGTATTAATTCTTACATTGATAAAAATATGGGAAGTATGATTTTTGTATTGTGGGGTTGGGCGGTCAGTATTAAATTTTACATTGATAAGAATATGCGAAGTATAATTTTAGTATTCTGGGGTAAGTTTCTATTATTACATTGATAAAAATATGCGAAGTATGATTTTTGTATTGTGGGGTTGGGCGGTCAGTATTAATTCTCACATTGATAAAAATATGCGCAGTATGAATTTTGTATTGTGGGGTTGAGGGGGTGTTATGTGATTTGATTCACGTACTGCTGCAGTAAAATGAAATGGAAATTCCACTTCCTCAGAATCTATACTAGACCTCTTAGTCCGGAAGCCAGTAACATATTTACATGACCAATTTCTTCTCAAGCGATATTAAGTGGAAATGCATCAGACAGTTGTATCATAAAGCCTAGTGAACGTCAGCTACGGTTCCGTGGGTGGAATGAGCGGTGGTAGCCTCCGACGAATGAAAAAAAAAATTTAATCAATCATTTCCTCCTTAGTAAAATACGCTTGAAGGGTCTAAGTTATACCGATGATCTAGCTACAAAGGTCCTATTGTGTTATAGGGTTGGAATTTTGAGCAGAATCCATATGAATTAAGTACTTTTCGATTCAATTCAGTAGACTAGTATTCTCAATGAAAATCTAGTATTCTCAAACAATATACGCAGTTTTGTTTTGTGCTCTGCGCTCACCTCTGTGTTCTATGTTTTCCTTACTCTATTCGTTCATTGACGTTTAGTTTAGACATTTTTGAATGAATCAACAAATTATATAACTTTCATTCGAATTTCCCACCCACGAAACAGCAGCTGACGTCCACGAACCTCAATAATACAATTCCCTGATGAGTCTCACTAATTATCGCTCGAGAAGAAATAATTGACCACGTTTTTAACTGGCTCTCGGACTATCTTCGTTTTCTATGATTCCCGGATGACCGGGAACCCAGACTAAAACGACCTTGCCTATTTCATTGAGTTTCATTTGGCATTACAACTTTGAATCGATGGCATAGGAACTCAGTGTTATGATAGCAGCTTGACTACCAAAATATATCGCTATGTTGCATTCATTTTTTGGAATGAAGTTCCTTACCGCAGGCTTGGAGGAGATAGGGATTTCGCTGTGCGACCAAACTGAAAATAATGAGAGACTAAAACCGTTAGAATAAAACCGTAACGATAAAATCGTGACGGAAGTGACGACACACAAGCGAATATTGTATAATACCTTTCTCTTTCTCCTTATTTCTTTCCGTTCTCTCAACCTATCTCTTTCTGATCCCACTCCGCCATGCCAATCGCCCATGCAGTATCTACTCATGAATTCATGAACAAGCAACGCGAAAGCGTCATGAGCCGTCGCGGGACGCTTGGCAGATGTGAAACATTGGAATAATTTTGTATAAGTTATATCCATAAAAGAACAGATTACGATAGGAATCAAATATGGCATAATGAAAAGATGAAGCATTACTAATTTGTTCCATAAAATAATGACTACGTATAGTAGTTCTATATTCCATTATATAGTGTGGCGATACGTTACACTCTCGTTATATACACTCTTGCGTCTTTATTCTACATTCTATTGACGGCCGAGTTGTCTGAGTACTGTACATTGGTACCTTATTTCTGGGTTCGAATCCCAGAGGTGACTTTTTTCAATTTTTTATTTACAATCTCGTAGTAGCTCTTGGCCCCACATTTCAATATTAATTATTTCAACTTGGATCAGTATAAGTTATCATTTCTGTCGTGCGCCCCGAGAGACACTTGTTCCTTTTTTGCAAAATGTGGTCCTATATTATCCGAAAGAACTTCGTTCCTACCTGGTGTCCCATGACATCGTTTATTTTAAATTTATTTCAATTATGTCAGAGGATAATTTTATCTGAATTTCAGTTTAGCTTGAAATCAATTGTGCCACAACAAAATAAGATCTATCTCTTTATATCTTTATAAAGAAATAAAAAACTAACTTTTCATAGGTTGGAATAAAAATCTATTGAGTAAACGCGTTTCGTCATAACATTGACTTCATCTCGTACTAAACTATGGTATTACAAAACAATCTATTTATACGAAAATTGAATATAACAGAGGGGTTCCTAGAGAAACTAAATAACAATAAGCAATTAATTCAGAGTTATTAGTAGGTACATTGAACAGTTAAAGGAGAGGAGAAGGGTTTACTTCAATATGGTCGTTAACTAGGTTTCCGGAATTTTTATATTTATTGATGTATAGGGATTTCCAACAGTTGGTTTTATGGAGACTATTTTCTAATTGTAATATATTATACCTAATTGTGATTGATGACAGATGACATCATCCTCATAAGTAGCGACGCCGAGGAACTCGAGAGCATGCTCCAGGAACTGAAGGAGGCCTCACAAGCTGTTGGTCTAAAAATGAATCTCCGGAAGACCAAGATCATGAGTCCGAAGAACATGGTTGTCACTATTGACAATCACACTCTAGAAATAGTCGAAGAATACGTATATCTGGGACACAACATCAAGCTTGGAAAAGAAAACCAAACAGCCGAGATCACCAGGAGAATAGGCTTAACTTGGGCAGCGTTCGGGAAATTCAGCTACATTCTGAGCAACCCTAGAGTCACCATAAACCTCAAGAGGAAGGTTCACGACACCTGCATCCTACCGGTGACGACATACGGCCTTGAAACTGCTAACCTTACAGTGAGCAGTGCAAATCGTCTTCGAGTTTGCTAAAGAGCCATCGAACGAGCCATGTTGGGGATCAGCTTGAGGGACCATATACCAAACGAAGAGGTCAGAAGGAGAACAAGAATCACAGATGTGGTAGAGCGAGTGGCGAGGCTGAAGTGGCAATGGGCAGGCCACGTCGCAAGAGATAACATCAAATGGACGAAAACACTGATGCAGTGGAGACCTAGAGAATCCAGAAGAAGCGTTGGCCGACCTCAACTAAGATGGCGAGATGACATCCAGCGCCATGCGGGCAAAAACTGGATCCATACCGCCCAGGAAAGGACGACTTGGAAGGAGAAAGAAGAGGCCTATGTTCAGGAGTGGACGTCTAAAGGATGAAAAAGAAGAAGAATTGTGATTAAAGGTATGGTTTTATGAATAAGATGGCACGCATAATTAGAGTCAGTTTTCTGCTTAATATAGCTACGTTGGTGTTCGTGTATTCGAGTTTTGAAATTTCTAATTGTACGTCCTATATAGAATTTTTCACAATCGTTACAGTCGAGTCTATAAACACCAGTACGTTCATCTCTATGAATTTTTGATTTGTTGTTTTTAATCAATTTTCCAATGCTATTGTTGATTTTATATGAAATTTTGTTTATGAAAAAACAATTTCAGGTTTTCGGAAGATTTTCCCAAGTATATTAAATACTCTACTTTTCTGGGATATAAGTGGGTAAACTTCTGAAATTGCCATTTTGTTTTTTTTCTTCTGAATGAGGCTGTCAATCATATTGGGTGAATAACCATAGATTAGTACGAGATGAAATCAATGTTATGATGAAACGCGTTTACTCAATAGATTTTTATTCCAACCTGTGAAAAGTTAGTTTTTTATTTCTTTACAAAGTTATGAATATGAACTTTCACCAAGTAAATGCCAATTCAATTCAATCTCTCTCTTTTTTCGCAAATAAGTATCGAACAAATAAATAATTACGGAAATTGAAATCATATTCCCGAAGAAACCCAAAGTACTGCCTTCTGCATTGAAAATATACGGTGAGCCCATAGAACAAATCCAACAAATAAAATTTCTGGGAATGACATTAGATACTAAACTAAATTGGAATTTGCATCTGAAAAATCTGATACTCAGATGCCAAAACGGACTAAACCTTTTAAAATGTCTATCTCATCGCTCATGGGGAGCAGACCAGAAAATCCTATTGAACATTTATAAATCGTTGATACAATCAAATATAGACTATGGATCACAGGCGTACGGATCTGCTAACAACTCACTCATAAAAGCAGTTCAGGTAATCCAAAATACAGCTTTGAGAACAGCCACTGGAGCTCACCGCACTAGTCCAGTATAGAGCTTACATGTGTTAACCGGTGAATTGCCCCTAGAAAAAAGAAGACAATATCTGGACCTGGCCTATGCGTTCTCTCTCAATGCGAACAAATCAAACCCAGCCCACAATCATACCCATGTGGAGCGTCTTAACAACTTATTTAATGAACGGAAACGAATATCTCTCCCCTTTTATCATCGAATAAAAAAATCACAAGAATCAATTGAATCTGCAGTTTCCCCTCAGCCATAGAAGATGAAAAAATGAATAATCCACCTTGGAAATGGAAGTCCCATGTTGCAACTTTGATTTATTAGCACACGATAAAAAAACGACACCAACTATCATTATATTAAATGCTTTTCAAGAAACTCTCGATAAATACTCAAAATTTCAACAAATATATACAGACGCAACCAAGAGCATAGATGGAGTTGCAACAGCATCGATAACCCCAAATGAATCGATATGCTGCAGATTAAATCCACATAACACCATACTATCAGCAGAATGCTACGCCATCCTAAAAGCCTTAGAATATGCTGAACACGAAGCTCACAGTAAATACCTTATTATTACTGACTCTTTGAATAGCTTACTAGGTATAAAACAGTTATATTCTAAGAACCCTCACCTAAAACATATTAAAGATATGCTGTTTAATTTGAAATCGAAAAACAAATATGTAGAATTTCTGTGGGTTCCATCCCACGTGGGTATTCCGGGAAATGAGAGGGCTGATCAGGAAGCATCTAAATACAACACCTCAGATAATAACATATGTAATAACAATATCTCAAACGAGGACTTCAAAATATATCTGAAAGATCTTATATCAACCACATGGGAAGAAAACTGGAAAAGGAGCAACCGACAACTGGGCGAGATCAAATCTAATATTAAATACTGGAAACGAAAATTTCAACCGCTCAGACCAAGTATTAATAAATCGTCTAAGAATAGGACATACCCACTTAACCCACGACTACGTCTTCCAGAAAAATGAAAGACCTATATGCTCAGAATGTCATCAACAACAAACACTAACAATCAAGCACCTCTTAATGGATTGTCCCAAATATCAAGAGTCCCGTGACCAATACAACATAGGAACAATCACAAACAGTTTACGTTATAAGTGTAATATAGAATTAGTTAAAAATTATTTAATGGATATAAATTTATTATATAAAATGTAATTCCTTAAATAATAATAATAATAATAATTTATTAATCCTTTAAGACATAGGTACATATGTATAGGACAGGTCACAAAAATTACAAAAATTACACTTCAGCTTGTTTCAAGAATATCACAGAAATAGTCGCTCACAGTGTAATAACATTTTCTTAACAATAAGGCCTTAACTACTTTCTTAAACCTTCTAATATCAAGAGACTGAATACTTTGAGGTAAATGGTTGAAAATTCTAATACTCTGATACATGGGAGACATTTCATACTTATGAGTTTTATGCTTAGGTACATAAAGAGTTTCCTTATTTCTGGTATTATAGCCATGAAAGCTAGAAAGTTTAGTAATATTGAACTCATTTTCCTTCACATACACCAAACATCTAAAAATAAAAATAGAAGCCAATGTTAATATGGCATCTTGACGAAAAGTGGGCCTACAGGATGATCGCGGAGAAATATTAAATATCATTCGAATTATTCTCTTCTGAATTATGAAAACTCTTCCAACATCTGGGGAGTTTCCCCATAGTAAAACATTATATGTTAAGTGACTGTAGACCAAGCTATAGTAGATGTTCAGTACAGACTGTAGAGGAAGTGAACCTTTGACTCGACTTATTGCGTAGTAAGAGCTATTGAGTTTCTTGCACACCACGTCAATATGTGCGTTCCACCTCAGATAAGAGTCTATGTGGATTCCAAGAAACTTAGTGCAGTCTTTAGATGATATGACATTATCTAAATGGGTAATGAGCAGTTTACTATGATTATCGTTTCGAATAGCGAAATTAATACATTCTGTCTTGTTGACATTTATCATTATTGCATTTGAATTGCACCACTCAATAAAGCACCTCACCAGTAACCCACAGAATCTTTGTAACTCCTCAAAAGTCCGTCCAGTAACGGCTATGGAGGTGTCATCAGCAAACAAGGTTATTCTATGTTTACTTAATAAAAAAATAATATCGTCCGACCGATCAGCCAGCATCTTTTTCAAATTTAAGGGTAGATCATTAATAAACAATGAAAATAGAAGTGGTCCCAGAACGGAACCCTCTTATAACCCAAGAGGTTGATGAGACTTGAAATTCCCTAAATAAAAAAAAAATTGAAATCGAAAACGAAAACGGGTTTTATTCGACATATACCAGTCATGTATCACCACTAAATAACCATTCAGTATGCCATTCCGGAAAATGACAACATCAATAATTCATTTGCTAATAATCCAATCCACAAGCGTCCGCCTACTGCTGATTTAGTCAATAACGAAAAATACAAATCAGGGTCGTTCAGCGTACAAAACGAACCGACCGAATCCATTTTCCCCACAATACCGAAGTGGATATTTCTGTTCGCGAAATGCGGGTTGTTTTTCGCGGAGTTGAAAAAGTAATTAGTTTTTCCGAATTTCCCAAAAACCATTACATATATATTAATCTCGGCGAAGCGTCCGCCATTCAAATTCGTTTTCGTCGCTTCGGGGCATTCCGTATTCATTTAGATTTTACATGGGTTCGGAATTAAAAAAAAAAAATCGGCCAAGTGCGAACCTGACTCGCGCACGAAGGATTCCGTACCATTGACTATGCCCCCCTCAAATCTTTATTTTATTTCAATTTTATTATTTATCATTAAAGCAAATATATGATTAAGTAAGAGGCCTCGGTAGACCAGGCGGTATGGTTTACCGCTTGTAAACCGAGGATTGTGGGTTCGAGTCCCACCGTGTCCTTGGGTGTTGTGTATGTCCTTGGGTGTTGTGTATGTCCAGAATTTAGTGGTTATAGATTTAAGAGAAATTGTTGGGTAATGTGCATCGTTCACAAGCCCATTGGCCGTTCGGAACCGGCGTTAAACTGTAGGTCCCTCGAGATAAAAAAAAAGATTTAATATTTTAGGGTGCATGTTTTACTTTGATTTTCTTTAAATTATAAGGCAGTTGACCTTGAAATCCTAAAAATTTTCGCCTATGGTGTATTTTTTAACACATCTTGTAGCCTCCTTAAACCAACACCTCACGAGCCGCCACTGATATATATATATATATATATATATATATATATATATATATATATATATATATATATATATATATATATATATATATATATATATATATATATATATATATATATATATATATGAATAAACCAAATAAGGGGGAAAAACGTCTACATTTAAACTCAACATTCCTTTCAAATTTTATTGATATTGATGACCGGTTTCGAGATTGCCTAGCATCTCATCTTCAGATCGAAAAAGAGGAATAATAATCAATCTTGATTATATATATATATATATATATATATATATATATATATATATATATATATATATATATATAGTTATATATAAATTTTGGTCCTACGACCATACTAACTAACCTCCAATTGTAAATGATTCCACATTGTACTTTTATACTCCCAATTCAGAACTATTTCTTTAATAACTCCTTACGTTTTCATTAAAGTGATCAACGAATTAAATGACTAGTTAAAACGATATCATCTAAGAATGGAGTAACAAATAATTGAATAACGAGGTAGTACGGTAGGTATTTAAGGTCAGAATTTATGAGAGTTTAGTATATCTGACTTTGCATTTAGGAGCTCAAAATTCAACTGTTTGAGTTGAGAAAATACTCTTTAGAAAAACAAAGTGATTGATTTTGGTGTGGTTCATTTTGTTATCAATATGATGCAAGTTTATTATCTTTTTATATTTGAAACTTGTGTAATTAAAGGTTAAACTGACGAAAAAAACTAAATAATATGAATATGTTTAATTTGCAAAATGATTTTTAGTATGGAAATTGTAAAGCCCAAATTTATATATATATATATATATATATATATATATATATATATATATATATATATATATAAATATATATATATATATATATATATATATATATATATATATATATATATATATATATATATATATATATATATATATATATATATATATATATATATATATATATATATATATATATATATATATATATATATATATATATATATATATATATATATATATATAATTTTAGGTACAGATAACCTTATACAAAGTTACCTTAATTTTTGATGCTGGGTATTACAAAATAAGAAAAAGGGGGGTTCCATTTGAAAAAATTGAAAAATTTCATCAGTTTTCTGAATCTAAATTAAGATCTTATATTTTGAACGTCCCGTAGTTATTCAAATACTATACAAAATCTATTAATGTAAGTCTTTCTCAACAAGGAATCCAACCTAAAGTAAATAATAAGAGCTTCCTGAGGAACAATAGATAATTATTATATTAGGGCTTGCAATCGTCATTTTTGACATAAAAACTTGAATATTTCCAAAACGCTTAGACTTAGGTATAGGACATGATGCATAAAATCTGCCTATAATCTTGAATATCAAAAATGTAATAATATATAGGATGTCCCATTTAAAATGAGCGACTTAGGGTCTATTTCCGGTATAACCGGCCAAAGAAATTCCGCCTCTAAACATCACCGAGCCTCCATTAAATAACTCGGTTTAGCGAATATTATTTTGTGAATAGCGTTCGTTTGGCTGTCGAATAATTTCTGAGCTTCGATCCTTGCTGTAGAGATAAAACCTCGTCTCATCAGTGAACAAAACTCGTTCCCAATCTTCAGCAATCCAGTTCACATGTTCCCTAGCAAATTGAAGTCTTTTTTCGACATTAAATTCCGTATTTCATTTAATATGTGAGATAAAAACGTGAATAAAAAAACAAAATGCTTGTAAAAGATGGGGCTATGTTTTGACTTAGAGAGACACCTAATACTGTTGATGGGAATTCCCACAGAATATGACAAAAGTTGTGCATTTTACTAGTTTTTCTTCAAACACCCAGTATATGCCTAAAACCCAAATTTAAATTTTCTCTCTTTGCATAACGTCATTTCTGAAGATTTAAGCTACATTGACACCAAAAATATGTGCTGTAATATTTAAGGGGAAAATACAACTAAACACGATAGCAAGCAAAAATAACGAACTATGATTATTCGACAGAAAAATCCATTACGTCTGGTTGCTACAAAAACAGCACAGAGTTTCGATTGAAGAATAAACGGTAAAAAATAATTGTAGATCTGATTCTGAGGAAAGAAATGGCAAAATCAATCCTGCAATGACATTAATTATTTTTAGATTGCATATACTAGGGGGTCCGCTTATAACAATTAAGAGTTATAACGAGCGCTCGGTTTTACCGAGTTGTTTCCACGGCAATCGTTAAAGTTATACAATTCGAGTTTGGATACAACGAGCTAAAATTTAACGAGCACTTGTTCCAGAACTAGCAAATGAACAATATTTGTCGCAGTGATAATAACCAGGATTCGAGACATTTTTTACTTCCAGCTTAATTTTAGTATTTATTATTGAAATAAAAATACAACTGAGTATTTTGTGCCTAAATGGTGATATCCTGGGTTAGTACGCCACGGTACTAACTACCTAAAAACAGGGTTAAAGAGGTAAACGGCGCCGGAATATCGCACATTATGTGCGACTCCCCGCCAACAATGCCGTACGCTATTTATTTATTTTTTCGTCGACCTCTAAATAAAAGCTTACTTTAACGTACACGAAATTGATCATTAATGACCCATTTTAATGTGCAATTTCTCCTATTTTAATGTATGATTGTCATGGGCAACCAAACACAGAAGTATTCAGCGCGGAATAGTTGAATTATTCTGTGTCTGTACTGTTATTCCACAGAGAAAACGAATTCATAATTCAAATCGAAAAATATAACTATACAAAATAAAGTAGAAACTGCGGAAAACTTTTTATCCACTAATCGTTCGAAAGTAAATAAAACTTCAGCTTCCACCAGTTCCACATATTCCTTATCGGTTATTGTAGGTAAATAATATGAACTAGGTATTCAGAATGTCACATGTCTAATATTCCATCTATGAATTTCTCAAATTGTTCCATCGGGAGCATAAATATAAATATATCGAAATGAACATAGAAATTTATATTGTGTCAAGTGTATCTGTCATGCAAAATAAAAATTTATTTCAATCAAGAATTTATACTCAATTCATGATGAGGTCGACGGAAAAATCTTGTAATAAACTCGTTTATTAATGTAGCGATTAATGGTCTCGAACTATTAAAAAATATCTCAACCAATAATCGCTGTCATTAATGAACTAGTTTATTAAATAACTATTATTGATATCGAGCAAAAAAAGGCAAAAAAATCGCGTTTGTTGTATGGGAACCCGCATTAAATATTCATTTTATTTTGTTTTTAGTTTTAGTATTTGTTGTTATAGCGGCAACAGAAATACATAATTTGTGAAAATTTCAACTGTCTAGCTATCGCGGTTCCTGAGATACAGCCTGGTGACAGACAAACGGACGGACAGACAACGAATTCTTAGTAATTGGGTTCCGTTTTTACCCTTTGTAGTACGGAACCCTAAAAACGAATGAAGAAGCTTCTACCAGCTCTCAATGAGAATAGAGTATCTTTCCAGCATAATTCTCGGATTCATCTTCACATAAAATAAACGACATGTTGCGAAATACGTATTTCCCAACCACACGTAATCAGGAAAATATTACATTCTAAAGCTAAACTTTATTAAATACCACATTTTATCACTATCTCTTTGCGATATCAACTTATGTGGTATCTATGTTTCCGTAAGTATGAAAAGCGGGCAGGTAACTCAAAAGTGATGTCAATTTTGTGAAAATCAAACGCTAAAGAGAACAAATTAATGAGCTCTTGACTAGAAAAATCATTTCAGCATCTGAAGATGAACCAATACATCAAAACGTATGTCACGCATTAAATTTTCAATGAATTTTCAAAATGGTTAGTACCAATGTTTCATTACATAAAGGAGTCATTAGAAATGAGTTATTTGTGAAGAAGATGATTTGTCTTAATTTTTTCGAGGCCTTGTAAGTGTAAAACGTCAAAGTGATGCAGTGAAAGACTGACGTTTCATAGAGCCTGCCTCCATGGAAGATTTTACAGGTTTATAATGATTTCAGATTTTCTGTTTCAGATCAATAATTGTTTCTTTCCGCCAGAAAGAAACAATGATTGATTACGGCCTAAATCTCCGGGAGATAATGGAAAATCATTAAAAACTTATATGATAATAGTTGCTTTCCATCAGAAAGAAACAATGATTGATTACGGCCTAATTCCCTGAGAGATAATGGAAAATCATTAAAAACATATATGATCATTCACGTGAAGCATTCCTCATGAAAGACCGAAATTCCCAAATATCTGTCAAATATACTGTGTGACAAAGAAAGGTAAAAAGTATACTGTACTTTATTTTAATAATTCTTTGCAGGTAAACTTGCTTTAAGTCGAACAAAAAATGATTGAATTTTCAGCCTAATCTGCGGCGTATCAGACCCGTTTTTAATCACTTCTTTTTTTTTTGGAATTTGCATATTTTACGATTTTCATTCACATTTTGTGAATCTATCGTTAGAAAATTGGTATCAAAGTGCTTTACTTTAACGACCAAGATGCCTCGTGCGCGAAGACTAGCTCGTGTATCCCAGTTAAATGACTTTGAAAGGAGTCGAATTGTAGGCTTACGCGAAGCCGGATTTTCATTTAGAGAAATTCAGAGAAGAACAAATCGTTCATTGCGTACCACAGTGAGATGTTATCAGGCATGGACTCAAGAAGGCCGGCAGCATAGAGCTATAGGCACTGGACGTCGTAGGGGCACAACAGGGCGTCAAGATCGGCGACTAAGACTTTTAGCCCTGAGAGATCGGTTTAGGTCTACTCGAGCGATTGCAGACCAATGGTTTGAAGAACATGGAAGGATGGTTGGGATGCGTACAGTTTACAGGAGAATAAGAAGTTTTGGGCTTTTTTCTTGCCGACCCCATTGGGTCTTACCATTGACTCCTGAGCATAGACGAAACCGCCTGCAATGGTGCCAAGAGAAATTAAATTGGGATCAAGAATGGAATCACGTGATCTTTAGCTATGAATCGCGCTTTTGTTTGGGTATGCATGACGGCCGAGCAAGGGTGAGAAGGAGACGTGGTGAAAGAAGAAATCCACAATTTGATGTTGAAAGGTATATCCGGCAAACCGTGGGTGTTATGGTATGGGGTGCCATATCCATTGGTAGCAGGTCACCTCTAGTTTTTATCCAAGGCAACATGACCGCCCTAGGTTACATTCAGGAAGTAGTGGAACCACATGTTCTTCCATATGTTCAGAGAGTTGAAAATGCCATTTTCCAACAAGACAACGGCAGGCCGCATGTTGCTAGAGTAACTTTAGCCTTCATGGATCAACACCATATCAATCGTTTACCATGGCCTCCAAGATCGCCCGATCTTTCTCCAATCCCCCTCAGACTCTAGCAGCTCTTAGACATGAGTTGGTGGTAGGGTGGAATGAGATACCTCAGGAGGACATTGACCACCTCATTAGAACAATGCCCCGACGTACAAATGAGTGTGTAAGACATCGAGGGTCTGTGACACATTATCAACTGTAACTCGGTTCGACGATAACCAAAGTGGCTGAAACTCTAATCATTTATTCATTATTATTAGTTAAACATGTAAGCAAAATATTAATAAATACGATTAAATACATCTAGGTGTTTATTTTTCTTTGTCACTCAGTATATATAATACTAATTAAAACTAGTTGCAAAGAGAACTAACCATAGCGCATTCACCATTTCGCAGATTATGTAATTATCACTTCTGGTATTATTATATATTCAGGGCCGGATTAACCCTGTCCGGGCCCCAGGTCTTTTCAAGTTGATAAAGGGATGTATAAGTAACTTGCAGATGATCGACTCCATGTATCCTGTTACTTCAAAGTCTTATGTGATATTGCAACAACATGGTTACTTTGACTTGATGCTGCAGCATCACCTTACCTGACGCGTTAGCTTTATTGAAATGGTCTTAATGAATAGGTTATAGATAAGTGATGAATGATGATCCAGGTGGCATGATGGGTTAGGAAAGATAAATGAGACGGGACGCGGTTATTTTAAATTTGATCTTGTTAAACGCAATAAAATATAATAAACTAAAGAAAACAGTTTTGCGAAGTGCAAATTGGAAAAAGTCAACTTCTAATATATTTATTGTTTTTGTACAAGTTTAAATATCAACTCTTCTTACTTTTTTAGAAACAAAATCGTTTACAACATCTTAGAAGTTGACCCTTTCTGATACATCATTTTCAATGGCCATTATCGACAATGAATTAAAACGGTTCTGAGACATTTTTGAAAGAAGACAGTTTATTAGTTCTAATACTCGATACTAAATGGTTCTGTATGTATGAAGTATTTCATCAATTGACAACATGCGTCGAAAGAAAGCAATAATATTGTTGAGGAATTTCATACAAATTTTCGAATAAAATGTTCATTGGATTAAATTTTTTTTTCTTGTTGCGTTCACGGGCCTAGTCGATGCGGGGCAACTAGGCAGTTACCTACTCTGCCTAATCGTTAATCCGGCCCTGTATATATTGACCAAAAAGGCAACATTACGGTTAACTTTGTCAGAATAAAAGAATCTCAATCTACAGAACCATTGAGGAAAATGTTCATGTGTGAGCAAGATTATAGACATTCAAATTAAGTAGGCCCTTACTTGGTGAGAATTAAACAACTTCGAAATGAAAGAAAAATAATATAATAACTATCATCAAATTTCTAGATCTCAATATAACTGAAACTAACGATAAACATGACTGCAATTGTTGATAAACCGTTAAATATGGTTACTACACCAATACTTAAGTTCATCCTTTTCAACATAAAATTGCAGAATATAATAGTACGGCCCATCGACTCCTCAATATTTTTATGCCACAGGCAAACTTCAATGAAAATTGAACATCATAAAGCATATTGATACCAATAATATATAAAATTCACGGTTAATTGACAGTATCATAATAAAAAAAGGATTTTAATTAAGTAATAAGACAAGTTATTTCGCTTGCCAAATGATTGAAATCGGACATTTTGAAGCCCTAGAAATTAACATACATAAAAATTCAGACAATTTATTGAATGAACAAATACACTTAACTCTTTTCCCTCCTGTTGAATATACATTTAGAGTAATTACAAACCCATTACCCCACTATTTAGTTATTATAGGTACTAACATTCACTGAAATTTAAAAATTTTTTTATTCAATTCTATCTAATGCTTCAGCCGTGAGGTGAATCGCCGTATCAAAGATTCAATTATATCACGGGGTAAATGGTCTTGGTATCGAAACTGTTACTTCTTTGGAGATGATTTTTGGGCAAGAGCATTGTTGATGACATATTTTTTTTACAAAAATATATGTATATATATATATATATATATATATATATATATATATATATATATTCTTGAATCTCTAAAAACTCGATTTTATTAAAAAGTTGACGTTTCGCCACGACATTCGTGGCTTTATCAAAACTTTTGAAAAAATTGAAATTTCTTTGACATTTATTGATTTGAAAAAATTTGAATAGAAAAAGACTACTATGTTTCACTAAAATTTTTCGGCTGTGGCCGTTCTTTGTTATTATTATTACTTGCTATTCAGTCTAATATTAACATTCAAATCTGTTATTATTAGATGGTAAGGAAAACCACAGAAACCTTTACCCACGTAATGTTCGAAATAAGTTCAAATTATTTTGATTTTGAAAAGTCAAAGAATAGGGTACTATTTATCTTTTTTCAAAAATTTCTCATTGCGGCTGTGGCAAAAATCTCATGTTGTTTATAGTATACCCTGTAATAATTGTAATAAATCATATATAGGACAAACTTTTCAAAATTTAGAAGGAAGACTAAAAACACAAATATACCAGAACACAAACCACAGCACTAATAAAACATAAAAGCAATGAGAATCATACTTTCAACTTTAATAGCACAAACATTTTAGAAATGAAAAAAGATCAACGCAGAGAAATTTCAGAAATGTTACATATTAAAAAATTTTTTAATAAAGTCGTAAATGATAGAACAGATATCAAACATTTGAGTTCAATATACGCAGATTCAATTCTTTAATTTTTCTAAGAAACAACATAAATCAAAACAAAATAATTCAACAAACTCTAACCATAACAACTCATCTTTTTAGACAAAATCTAAACATCTAGAATTTTCAATTTTTCTAAAAAGAAAGTATAGTTTAGAACATGTGATCTCCAAAATTACAAGTAATGTCTTTTTAAAGACAACAATCAAATATTTTAAACCTATTTTCTACATTACGTGGGTGAAGGTTTCTGTGGTTCCCTTCCTATCTAATATCAACAGACCTGTCTGTTGATATTAGACTAAATAGCACGTAATTAATAACTGAAGACGGCCACAGCCGCAATGAGAAATTTTTGAAAAAAAGATAAATAGTACCCTATTCTTTGACTTTTCAAAATCAAAATAATTTGAACTTATTTCGAACATTACGTGGGTAAAGGTTTCTGTGGTTTTCCTTACCATCTAATAATAACAGATTTGAATGTTAATATTAGACTGAATGGCACGTAATAAATAACATAGAACGGCCACAGCCGAAAAATTTTAGTGAAACATAGTAGTCTATTTCTATTAAAATTTTTTCAAATCAATAAATGTCAAAGAAATTTCAATTTTTTCAAAAGTTTTGATAAAGCCACGAATGTCGTGGCGAAACGTCAACTTTTTGATAAAATCGAGATTTTTGAGATTCAACAAGCCTGTTATTGCTAATAATTATCAAGAGATTACAAATAGTTCACACAACAACAATTCGAATGAATATATATATATATATATATATATATATATATATATATATATATATATATATATATATATATATATATATATATATATATATATATATATATACCCATATATATATATATATATATATATATATATATATATATATATATATATATATATATATATTTTAGAGAAGGTTTAGCTCGACTGGCAAGTTAAGAAACGAAGAAAGGGAATTGTCGGGTATTGCAGTCAGAAAACAAAAGAACTCTGTGTAAACTCTTTTTTTCAGTCAAGCTTTCGAGATATTTTATTTTCTCTTCATCAGGAACACTGGTATAAAGAAAGACAACGAAAAAATTACAATCAGTTGAATGCTATAAAACATCAAGTACTTACGAAAAGTGAGGTTGCAAAAGAAGCCGGCAACATTCACATCAACACAACTTTTTACAAAAAATACATATCAACAAAAGGTGGCTAAGGACAGGACTCAACATTATGAACGATAACTTATTTACATCATGTATAAAAATAGAAACTCGTTGAATCTCTTTTCAGTTCAAATGAGAACATGTCTGCTAAATAAAAATAAAACACAAATGATGAACTCGAAAAATTGAAAATTTGACAATACTAAAGAATGACAGTGTTGACATTTGACGTGAAAAACCCAACAAGGAGAAATTTAACTATTGTGTTATTGCCAACTGACTTGAAAAACAAAACAAAGGAACTCTCTGGAAAAGGGAGATTTGATTACTGATGCATATTATTCTGATAATTGATTGTGTTTATGAGGTGTAGCAAATATGTATAGATGACATTCAGTCCCTCTATGTCCTTCCTTGAATTAAGGGATGTCGAGTCTTTGAAGATATTGGTCATCTCTGAAAATACTCTTTTATGTACGTTATTTGAAGTATCCAATATTCTCACTTCATCATATAGAAAATTATGATCTGCTTCTATGGTGTGTTTAGCCAGGGTACAACATTTTTTGTTGTTTCTGATGTCACTTTTGTGCGAAGTGATTCGGTCCTTAAGTACCCTGCCTGTTTGTCCAATATATCTCTTACTACAATTACCACAAGGTCTGGAGTATACTACATTTGACCTATGTAACAATTTCTCTTGTCCTTCAGTTTAGAAAAGAGGTTTTTAATTGTTAAACAATTTTTAAAAGAAAGTTTTTATGTTAGGAAAACTTTTTGAAAATGTTCTTGAGTTTGAATAGATGAACTACCTAAATGTGGTTAGGGAAAAAAAACTTGTAGGGGATGTTGTTGGGTGGTGTGTTGTTAGCTGGAGTAGAGTTGATGGAGGAGCTGTTAAAAAATATATTTTTTATAAGTTTTTTTGGATAGACACTATTTATAAATAATTGTGATAATTTTCCTAAAATTATCACATTATATATATATATATATATATATAATATATAGATATGTATATATATATATATATATATATATATATATATAATAATAATAATAATAACATCTTTATTCTCAAGATCAAAATACACTTTTGAAAGGAGAACATGTCTTGTCATAAATTGCTTAAACACATAACAACATTCAAATCACGGAAAACATCAGGCTTGTACTCAAGAAATTCCCGCACACTATATGGCTCGATGTTGATGAGGTATTGAAAAATTTCTCTTTTGAACTGTCTATAGTCTTCAAGAGTTTGATATTTACGGGGTAACACATTATATAATTTAATGCACATATAAGTGGTATTTTTCTCTGATAGTGTGAGAGAATGACTTGGAATGTGAAAATAGTGGATATTTCTGGTGTTATTGAGGTTCTTGAAAACTTTAAAATATTCACTGTGTTTTGATATAAATAAAAGACAACAATAAATATACATTCCTGGTACCGTTAGAAAATTATGACGCTTAAACACACCGCGGCAAGAATCGCGAAACTTCATTTCTAAAATTACTCGCACGGCTGTTTTTTGTGCCGTAAATATTTTACATATTTCAGAGCTATTGCCCCAGATAACAATACCATAGCTTAATAGAGATTGAAAATTTGAGAAGTAAATTGTCTTAAGAACATGTAAGTCTACTTTTCTTGATGAAACTCTTAATGAATAGATCACTGAATTTAGTTTTTTTCTTACATTATCAATTTGTCCATTCCATCTCAAATTACAATCTAAGACAACACCAAGAAAGTTTGTATATGGACTTATTTCAGTGGATGTGTCTAGGACATTTATACTGGGTGGAGTATTCACTTTAGTATGGGATGTTGTAAATACCACACATTCCGTTTTGTCTGCGTTCATAGATAGATTATTTTTACCGAGCCAGTCTGATATATCTGAAATGGCATTCTCACTTGTTGTTATTGAGTCTTTAACATTTTGTTTTGTCACTAATATATTTGTATCATCAGCGTACATAAAAATTTTTGGTTGTCTCTGA
This sequence comes from Cynegetis impunctata, assembly GCA_030704885.1. Lineage (NCBI taxonomy): Eukaryota > Metazoa > Arthropoda > Insecta > Coleoptera > Coccinellidae > Cynegetis > Cynegetis impunctata. Next base: position 144,190 of record JARQZK010002963.1, on the reverse strand, counting down.
AAGATATTTGGCAAATCATTGATATATATTACAAAGAGGAGAGGTCCCAAAATACTTCCTTGAGGAACCCCAATCTCAAGTTTTTTTATCCTTTGATATTATGGTTTCACCATCAACATTCATAACTACTCTCTGAACGCGTCCATGGAGATAACTGCTCAGCAAAATCCAGTTGTTTGTCTCTAATTCCACACATTGACAGCTTTCGAAGGAGTTCACTATGAATCACACAGTCAAACGCCTCTGCAAGATCGATATATAGGCCAACTGGTATTTCTCCTCTCTCTAGTGCTTCAAGTATAGCTTGCGTCAGTTCGTAAATTGCAGTCATTGTATTTTTATTCTTTAGAAACCCATGCTGGTATCTTGAAAATATATTACATTTATGAAAAAAGTTTAATAGTCTATTCACCAAGAGTTTTTCAAAGATTTTCGAGAATGAAGTGAGCAGACTTATGGGTCGGTAGTTTCCTAGATCTTCGGGATTCCCTTTTTTATATAAAGGTTTTATAACGGCAATTTTCAAGGATTCCGGGAATATTCCCTCCCTAAAAGCTTCATAAATAATGAAAGCTAAAGGCCTGGCGATATAGGAAATAGAGGCTTTAATGACCGTCATAGGAATACCGTCGTATCCGAAAGAGCTTTTGGTTTTCAATTGCTTTACCGTTTTGATTACTTCCTCCTCAGTGATTTTGAAAAGAAAGAAAGATTTGGAATTTCTTTCAATCTTTGTATCGCATAATAGAATATTTGATGGTGATTTAGGAGCTACATTAACGAAATGATTGTTGAAACGGTCTGGTAACATCTTTAGGTTTTCATTAATGTTTAAGGACGTGCTGTGATTCAAATTTCTACCTTTCATTTCACCATTGAGTCTATATATATATATATATATATATATATATATATATATATATATATATATATATATATATATATATATAATGTGTCTATATATATTTCAATTGGTTAGAAGCAATATATGCTTGATATGCAAAGAAAAAAAGAAGATTAATCTATGATAATAACAAAAAAAAAATTCTTTTCTCTTGTTCCATCCATTGCTTGATGTTTCTAGGATGTTAAAACACCTCGGTCTGTGTACTCTGACTAATTTCATTCTTATTTTCGACAATTCTAGTTAATATTGAAACTTGTTCGTGTTTTATGTTTATTCGTTTGCTTTTCTGTATATGACTATCTGATGATGCTGTTATATGAAGCGAAACTGGTTGCAAGTTAAAAATTCAATCTGGGAATTTTAATAATGAAGAAGATTTTGTTAATTCATTAATATATATACATTAATTCACAAAATTGGCAATATTATTAATTTACAGTGTACGCAACTGGAGGTATACGTTTATGCTATAAATTCATATTAAAGTAACCACTTATCAACACCTCCTAAAAGATAAATGGAACATATCCTGCAGAATAATTGTCTCTGTAATGAACGAGGTTTTCACTAATGAGAGGGTAGAAGTGACCCAGATGATGCTACGATAATAAAATGCCCGAAACAGACGAAGAAGTGAATATAGATGAGATGCTAAAACTGAACATTATTCTACGTACTAATGTACAAAGTTTATAGGCGAATCGGTGTTTTCTAAGAGAGTGTTGCTTTAGTAACATCATATAATAGATGAACTACCATTTTACTTGGACAATTTGAATAATCTTGAGAAATATTCCGAAGAATATATAAATTAATTTAAACGATACTTCTAGAAGTAAGCAAAATCGTATAGTTCTAAAAGATAACAATAAATAGCTACATTAAGTTCATTTCGAACGAGAAAAATATTTTTTTCTCGATCTAAGTATATAACTTGGGTTGAAAATAACCATGCTGACGATAGTTTTCGTCTCGAATGTTTATTTGACTATATACAGAAGATTGTTTTTTCAGACAATTCAGCTTGGACATACTAAAATCTGTTCCTGATGTCTGATGGAGTTCTCTCCGTTTTCCGGCATGAATATATCCTTTCTGTATAACATACTAATTGTAATAAAGTATAAACTTTAAAATAAAAAATACTTGGCTTATGTTTCACAATATAACAAATATTTAGATACTGTATTTAGCAGTAACGAAAAGTCGACATTTTAATTCACAGCGACAGTAACCAACACATTAAAATAAAACTCAGAGCTTTTCATTCGTTCATACATAGGTTGTTCACGATTCCATTATCGGAAACAAATTTCCAAACTGAAGTTAATACAATTAAATTATTAGCCATCAATAACGGTTACAATGAAAGTCTTATCGACAAGCTCATTGGGAAAAAACGAATAAAGTATTTGTTGCATTCAATATACCCCACGCAAACTATTAATGAAGAACAAAAATACTTCCCAATAAATTATGTGCCTAATTTGAGTAGCAAAATTTGTAACAGACTATCGAAACATAACGTTAAAACAATTTGTACAAATAAAAGAAACTTGAAGTCATTCTTGGTCAATAATAAAGAAAAATCTAACATCGGAGAAAACAGTGGTGTTTATAAAATATTTTGCGACGAATGTCCTGCTTTCTATATTGGACAGACAGGAAGGAATATAAATATTCGTGTTGAAGAACATAAAAAGTCAATTTTACAAACCAAAAATACCACTGGCTTCTCTGAGCATTGTATAAAATTCAATCACTTCCTGGATTTCAACAAAACCAAATTGTTACATTCAGGTAACAAAAGAAAGCTCTTTGACCTTCTTGAAATTCTCGAAATAAGTTCCGCCCTTAATAGTCAATTACCCCTTGTAAACGAACAAATTGATTTTCAGGTATCACCTTTGCTTTTGTCTGTTTTATAAATTACAATGCAATACTCTCCTGTAGTCAGTCTTGATAATGAGTTCATAACTCGAAACATGTCGACTTTTCGTTACTGCTAAATACAGTATCTAAATATTTGTTATATTGTGAAACATAAGCCAAGTGTTTTTTATTTTAAACATTATACTTTATTCTTTATGATGTTTCACCAAGTGATGTGCGAGAATTCAATCTCAGTTATAATAATTGTAATGTAAATTTCATACCGCTAGCATTTTTCGTTTGGAAATGAATAATATTTCGGCGACCGTTAAATCTAGATTTTTCGCACCACCCACATGGCCAATTAAGCATGCTAGGTGAAAACTATTGTCGAAATCATTATTTTCAATCGAAATTACCTAACTAAACCGAATTTCAATCAGAAGTAAAAGGTTGGAAATTTATATTATATCTCTCTCCGACATCTTTAATTTACATTATTCAAGGATTCAATCTCAAAGAACCTGGGGGTGACGAAGAATTTTTTAATATAAATATTTCCTTTCTCATAATTTTTGCAGTGGCTCTTATAAATGACCCGTCATTAACCGCCCATTCTCTCTCATCGAAAGAAGGCTTCTGTCGGGTTGACGAAAAATTTTCTGAAAATTGAAAATTTCTTTCTCGCTCGAAAGTTGCTCTCATTATATAACTTGGGTTGAAAATAACCATGCTGACGATAGTTTTCGTCTCGAATGTTTATTTGACTATATACAGAAGATTGTTTTTCAGAAAATTCAGCTTTGACATACTAAAATCTTTTCCTGATGTCTGATGGAGTTCTCAGTTTGTTCCGGCATGAATCTATTCTTTCTGTATGACATACTGAAATTTCAGACCGCTAGCGTTTTCCGTTTGGAAATGAATAATTTTTCGGCGACTGTTAAATCTCAATTTTTCGGCGACCGTTAAATCTCAATTTTTCGGCGACCGTTAAATCTCAATTTTTCGCAACACCCACATGGTCAATTAATCATGCTAGGTGAAAACTATTTTCGAAATCATTATTTTCAATCGAAATTACCTGATTAAACCGATTTTCAAACAGAAATAAAAGGTTGAAAGTTTATAATATATCTCTCTTTTTTTTTTATAAGTCCAAACCGAAATTCGGAACGGCGCGAGTTAGAGCGACATCTTTAATTTATATTATTCAAGGATTCAATCTCGGAGAACCTAGGGGGTGGCGAAAAATTTTTTAATATAAAAATTTCTTTTTCTACGACCGTGCGTTTTAACCCACTTTCCCGAACGCATTTTAGTTTTGAAAGTGTCACTTTCCCGCACTAGTGCGGGAATGGAATAGCGGGGATTTTTCCCGCACGCTTTTATTAAAGAATAAACTGAAGAATGATATGTCTCTATGCACCGAACGCCACCGACGACGTTACTATGGAAACGACCTGTGAATTAACATAATATGTCATTTAGTATCAAATTATTTGAATATATCAAATTTGATCTGTGTGTTGAAATCTAATCGATCTCGTATAAGCGCTTGTAGAAAAACTAATATATCTAATAAAATTATATTATATATTAGGTATATTATATATATTATATCAAATAAAATTCTCTGTACTACAAATGACTTAAAACCGTTGCCGTCACCGTCATCGTTATCTTTATGCGACCTGCAACCGATGCCATCCTCATCGACGTCATCTACCTTCCAGTTGAAACCAAATAACTCCACTGGACCGGCAATTATTACTAGTCTACAGAATGCAACAAATTGTGTTTTCAATAATAATATTTATAATAATTAGTAGTTTTTAGTTAAAGTTTTGTATATTATTATGTTTGTTGGAATAAAATAATTTTTGAAAAATGAGTTGGTATACTTTTTTGTATATACGGTCGTAGAAAAAATAATGTTCCTAACTCATGCGTAAAGTGTCTTTCCCGCACTTGACTGCTTGCCCGAACTCCGCTTCGCGTCGTTCGGATCAACTGCAGTCGCGTGCGGGAAAGTATCACTTTCCGCACTTGTTAGGAAAATAACTATTTCTCATAATTTTTGCAGTGGCTCTTATAAATGACCCGTCATTGACCGCCCATTCTCACTCACCGAAAGAAGGCTACCGACTTGTACATATATTATCAAGGCAGGCATTCTGCAGTCACTGCCTCCATTCTCTAACAGGGGCACATTTCACTCATCGTTCAAGGTATGTAGATAACAGTGGCGGCTCGTGAGGTTTTGGTTTGAGGAGGCTACAAGAGGTGTTAAAAAATACACCATAGGCGAACATTTTTAGGATTTCAAGGTCAACCGCCTTATAATTTAAAGAAAATCAAAGTAAAACAAGCACCCTACGCTATTAATTTGTTTTCACTTTCGAGTGTCTACCTTGAGACCTACAACTCCTATTTACAATATTCACAAAAACTCTTCTCAGCCAATTAATCAATTTATCTATTCATCAAATTATTTTTTCTTTCACAAAATAGGTACCTACCTACCTACTTAACGAATTTGTTAACAGCTGGTGAGAGCAAATAAAAAGTTATTATATTTTTTTGAAGATTAGCGGGATTCCGCGATCTTTAACGTTAGCAAAATAATCTATAATATCCTCATAAAGTTTTTTGTCTTTCGCCAAAAGTTTCACCAATTCCTTTTCAATAGACAACAAACTTATATTTTTCAAACGATCCTGGCTCATTGAATTTCGTAAATAAGTTTTAATTCTCTTAAGAGTGGAAAACGAGCGCCCTACGGAATCCGATGTCACCGGGATAGAAACAATTAGACATAAGAGTTTATAAACGTGGGGTAAATCTTGATTCAAATCATTATCAAAAAGGTATTTAATAGCCCCCACATGATTTTCATTTTGCCCCAAAATTTCATTGTCATTATAAACATCACACAGTTCACTTTTTATGGCCACCTTATCAAAAAAAGTGTATTTTTGACATAAATTTTCCAAAAGGTTATCTGGAAAATTAGCCCAAAATCCGGTTAACAAATTTTTATTGAGTAAGTCGAAGAAATGCAGTTCTTTCAAATCAGAGAACCTTATTTCTATTTGACCCCTAATAGTATAAATTTCATAAAATATTTGCTTATAGTGAAGCTCCATATCTGCGTAACTGAATTTCTTTCGTTCTGGGCTAAATTGAGTTGTATCATCAGTAGTTTGAGATACAAAAAATAGTTTTTTAAAATTAACTTCTGCACGAAATTCTGAAATTTTTTCCAAAGAAAACTTGAGTCGATTTCGTGAGTAAATTACATCTGAAAACTTGTGCTGTAAGATTTAAAAAACTATTTCTGTTTGTGCAAAAATTAATTTAAAGATGTTTAAAAAATATATAAATTCCTTATCTTGTAAGTAAGATATTAATCCGCGTGCTGTATTTAAAGTTACTTTATCGGTGAAAAATTCCTCACTTTCAACTAGGTATAGAATTAAACCCTCAAATCCTAAGCGGCCCCAAACAGAGACATTTTCACTAGTAAAAAGTAAACACTGCCAACAAAATAATTTATTTTTTACCTGTGATCCGGTTAGGCAAGGATGTCTCTCATAATTCCTTGTATTAAAACCGCGGTTTTGTTGTCTGTTACGCTGCACCAAATTGTTTAATTCAGGAGTAGGTCGCAATGTTTTTATCAAAACTTTATCCTCATAACTTAGTGCACTAAAGTTATGGGATAACAAATATTCCACTAAGTCACCATTGAAATTTTTGAAATTAACTTCAGTAACCAAACTCATTTTAAAACAATACGCGAGAAATATAAGTAAACACGCTGCTGTTTTCGGCGGCCATTAGACACTACGATCACACTACGAGATTCAATTAATGCGTTCCAACGAATTCACTCGATGTCACGCGAAATTCTATAGTTGTGATTGGTCGACATTGTATGAGACTGGGTTCCTATCGGTGTTGCCATTTACATGTGTTTTGCTTTTCTATTGCAATGAAGTATTCATTCGGAGTATTTGCACCGTTGTTTGCTTTTATGTGGCAGGCATAATGAACGTTGAGAATATACCTTTCTAAGCCTCCGCAGCGTTGCCACAAATCTCGAAATGAATGAAATGCAGTAAATGTGAATACCTTCTATCTTAATTAATAAATTATATTATACAATGTAGGTTGAAAGGAAGGTAGGTGCATAAAATAATATGATTTTGATTAATATCATATTGCTGAATGCTGACTATTCAATATAATATATTAGTGACACACGGAATATTATTGAGGAGGCTTAGCCTCCTTAGCCTTCTTTGACTAGCCGCCCCTGGTAGATAATACACACCAATTAGCAGTGTATGTGTCAAAATATGAAGAAGAGTTTCTGAATCGAACCGTAAATATAAGTAAAGCTCTAGCTTAAAAAATGTTGCTTGTAGCGGTGTAAATCCCGCACAAATGGCCTTTAAATCACATCGGGGCGCTTGACAAGCGTTAATTTATGTTATTGTGCCTGCTAATTAATACGTAATACAAATATGAATATTTTCGTTGGTCGGGTAACACACGACACCTCCCCTCTTTTTTCTTACATTCTAAATTTATGGTTTCAATCGAAGGGTTGAATGACATGAGAATAAAGTAATTTATACTTGAAACAATGAGTAAATAAAAACAAGAAACCGGTGTCATGGGACACCAGGTAGGAACGAAATTCCTTCGGATAATACAGAAGGACCTCAATTTGCGAAAACGAAACATGTGCGTGTCGGGGCGCAGGACCGAAGTGATAACTTATACTAATCAAAGTTGAAATAATTAATATTGAAATGTGGGGCTGGGCGCTCTTACGAGATTGTAAATAAAAAAATTAAAAAGCCAGGAGTGACCTCTGGGATTCGAACCCAGAAAAACGGCACAGCAGGGTTCGGTACTTAGACCACTCGGTCGTCAACGCAATGTAAAATTTAGACGCAAGAGTGTATATATAACGAGAGGATAACGTATCGCCACGCTATATAATTGAATATAAACCTACAATACGTAGTCATTATTTTATGGAACAAATTTGTAAAGCTTTATCTTTTCATCTTCATTATGCCATATCTGATTCCTGCCGTATTCTGTTCTTTTACACATATAACTTACACACAATTATTTCGATGTTTCACATCTGACGTTTTCGAGTTGCATGTACATGAATTAATGAGTACATATAATGCATTAGCGATTGACGAGGCGGAGTGGGATCAGAAAGAGAAGGGATGAGAGAACGGAAAGAAAGAGGCAGAAAGAGAAAGGTATACAATATTCGCTTGTGTTAACTAAAAGCGTGACTTTCGTCAGTCTACTTTCGTCAGTCCACTTCCGTCACACTTTTAGTATCGCATATTTTTCAGTTTGGTCCCGCAACGAAATCCCTATCTCCTCCAAGCCTGCCGTAAGGAACTTCGTTCCAATAAAATATAAACTATTCTAATCACTATAGTAACAACACGAACTAGTGTTGTTACTATAGTGTTGTAGCGTTGAGTTCAAGGATCTAGGGGTTGTTTTTGACTATAAGCTGTCCTTTTTAGAGCACATAAGTCGTATCACGGCATCTGCAACTAGAACGCTGGGTTATTTTGTCAGAAACTGGAACAACTTTGTTAACCTCGGCACGATGAAAACGCTATACTATTCTTTTATTCGTAGTAAGCTAGAATATGCCTCTGTAATCTGGTCTCCTCTGTACAATAATTCTGTAGTAGACTTGGAGGCTGTTCAGAGAAAGTGTTTGAAATATATGTATTTCAGATGTTATGGGCAATACCCTCCGAGAGGCTTCGATCACTCTGTCCTAACCGTAAGTCTTGGAATTGATGTGTTACAGTTGAGACGTGAGTGTTTTGCTCTAACGTTGCTGTACAAAATTCTGCACAATAAAATTGACTCACCATTTCTTCTTAGTAAGATAAAAATCCGCGTACCAAGGCCTGGTCTGAGACGGAGTAATACATTTTATGTTGATCACAGCAGGGTAAATGTTATGTCACGTTCTCCTATCAATTTTATGTGTAATGTTTATGATAGGTGTTGTAATCGATGTGATATATATATTTTGATGCGCTGTCAGTGATTTTGACATGCCATTTAGAGCAGCGAACGGAGGTATCATGATGTTTTTTTAAAATTTATTTCTGTTGTGTACATGGGATTATGAATTTATATTATTTGCTTATGGTTTTGATAGAATTCTAATAATTTTATGTTAGCATAAGAGTCTATTATGCATATATATATATATATATATATATATATATATATATATATATATATATATATATATATATATATATATATATATATATATATATTTGTATTTATATTTCTATTATCATTATTATTTTTCTCTGTAATTGGGTGTAAACCTATTGGGAATAAATTCATTTATTATTATTATTATTAAAAAAAAAACTCAACTCCAAAGATACTCTTTGCATAATAAGTTTTCACAGGTACAGTTTATACTGAAAAGGGGATACTTATCTGATTTTAATGATTGATAAATATGGAATAGGATAAATAGAAAACATATCAGATACCTCTTTACCGTCGAGATGAAAAAATGAATTTTTTCGACGAATGTTCATCAGCATGAACGATAAGATGCATATTCCTAATCAAATTTTAGTCAAATTCATAATAATTTCGAAAGTCGCACTTATCGACATTCAATACATAATAAGCTGATACTCACTTGAGCTTTGGACGGATGGGGCCCCCCTTGGAACTCTACGGTTCCATAGGCGTCCGTTGGAAATGCCGAAGTACATTTTGATGGTAACCATATTTCTGTTTGTATTTTTTCGGACGACTCGGTGATGAATTTATGTTGTTCTAGGGTTCTATCACAGCAACATCTGAAAGTTAAAACAAAATTTATAGCTGGATCATAAGGACCGCCCATTCAGATTGCTATATAACTTAGTAACATATCAAATCATCAAAAATATGCAATTTGATCATGTTCAATTTAATATATTACATAATACACATACGCCACAGTTACAGAGTAGGCATTTCATGTCAGGGACTATGTATTTTCGAGAACTTACTTCCACTTATTTTATGGAAAATAACGCCGCAGGTTTTCAAGTGAAACAAAATTTTTTTAGCTGAATCATGAAGACAATTAAAGTTCCTTTTTCCACAAATACTATTCGGTGCTATCCCTTTCAAAAAAGTTGCTACCATTTCCACAGGGGTGGAATTTTCGGGGATGTTATTATTGTGAAAATGTGTCCCCCTTAAGATAAAAGTTGACGTACCCCGACATATTTTCTGAAGATATGTAATTTTCTTGTTATTTCAGCGGAATCCTTTGTACCACTCTGTAATATATATATATATATATATATATATATATATATATATATATATATATATATATATATATACAAATATATATATATATATATATATATATATATATATATATATATATATATATATACATACAGGGTGTTAGGTAAACAGGTTATGTTCAGAGTTAATTCCTTGGCCTATGATGATTTTTGATGAACTCGTTTGATTCGAAGTTACAGAACATTTTTTTGTACTTGCTAAACTCATAAATTTTTTGAACTTGATAAACTCATTGGCGTACGCCATACTTTTATTAACATCAATAATTTCAACAAATATCGAATATGGTGGTAGCAAATATTGTTCAATCTGTATCTTCGAAACAAGGGGAGTTTGCAGGAATCATCATAGGCAAAAATATTCCTAGAAATGGCAAAGGAAAAGCCCCTTGAATTTCTGACCTAACACGCTGTATATAAATATATATGTATATATAAATATATAAATATATATATATATATATATATATATATATATATATATATATATATATATATATATATATATATATATATATATATATATATATATATATATATATATGGGGGATGATTTCGTTCCTTTTTTCCAAATTGACCAGTTCGTACGAAGTGGTGTTCCGGGAACGTCAGAGAAGTTCGAGGGAATGATTAATCATCTGAATCTTTTTTCAATATAAAATGTTTTCCCACGGGGGCGTTCTCTCTCCGTTCTAGCACAGACCAGCCTTTTCAAAACGTCACCACCGACGTTTTGCTTGCATAATTAATTCTGTCAGCCGCTTTCCAGTCCTATTTTCCTTGAGAATAATAGACTATTGCTCTGTGTCGAAATTATACTATGAGATACGCGAGTTGTTTTTAAATTCGATCTAGGTTTCCTAGAGCAAAATTTTCGAAATTTTTTTGATGTCTGATATATATATATATATATATATATATATATATATATATATATACATATATATCAGACATCTTCAAATTTCGAAAATTTTGGTCTAGGAAGTCTAGATCGAATTTAAAAACAACTCGCGTATCTCACAGTATAATTTCGACACAGAGCAATAGTCTATTATTCTCAAGGAAAATAGGACTGAAAAACGACTGACATAATTAATTATGCAAGCAAAACGTCGGTGGTGTTGTTCCTTCAAATGTAATTCACTGAAAGGCTGGTCCGTGCTAGAACGGAGAGAGAGAACGCCCCGCGGGAAAATATGTTACATTGAAAAAAGATTCAGATGTTTAATCATTCTCCCGAACTTCTCTGACGTTCCCGGAACACCACTTCGTACGAACTGGTCAATTTGGAAAAAGGAACGAAATCATCCCCCATAAACGATTTCGTTAAATGTGAATATTTTACTCAATTCGAGCGGAAAACTCGGCCTCCGTGGAAACTCAATGTAGTGTGAATCTATTATTTGACCCCAGTCCATTCTGTAGCACCTATGTAAAATTGCACGAAATGAAAAACATGTGTAAACAATATTTATTTCCTCCCCGGGTGATCAACCCCCTCGTCGTATACGACGAGGATTATGAAGTATTCAATCAATGAAAGCTGCTTCATTTCTCTTTGTACAATTAGCGGGCGTTATGATCCGCCCGCAAATTCGGGCGTTATGGCCTAGGGCATAATGAGTGTGTTTATAGCTACCGTATCCATGGTGAAATAAACATATAATATACAAGCGAAAAATAATAGTTATTTATGTACCAAGTGCGTTATATAGATCCTTACGGTCCCTCGGGCCAAAGGCCCTCGGGCCGAATGTTGCCCGATGGGCGTAAGGATCTAGTAACGCACGTGGTGCATACAAGATTTTATTTTTCATGAAAAAATTATTTTATCATAATGAAAAAGCAATTTTAGAATCGGTTCATTGCTCCTATCCATTTTCCTTCTCATAGTAGGCATGTCATTTGTTGATATTTTGACGTTTGTGAATATTTTTGTCATCATATTTAGTGAATGCCATTGCTGTTTTCTTTGTGTAGTCTTATAGAAATAATGGAAGTGAAAATGAATTTACCCAAGAATATCATAGAAAATGCAGCCAAAGCTGCGAATAAATTCATTGCCGGAGAAATCCAGAGTCGTATACGACAAGGATTATGAAGTATTTAATCAATGAAATTTGCTTCATTTCTCCTCTTACAATTAGCCTGCGGTATGATACATAACGCCCATAAATGCGGGCCTTATGGCCTAGGGCATAATGAGCGTGTTTATAGCAACCGTATCCAAGGTGAAATAAACATATAATAAGTGAAAAATAAATATAATATAAAGAATATCAATTAATTAATTATAGAAAACCTAAAATATAAAATATGAAAATAGCATAATAATCAACTGGGGTAAATATTTCATCATAGCAAACCACCACAACTCAAATATAATCATATATAAACATAGTAATATTTCTCCATATATAGGATATAGTTTCGCGAAAACGTTATTATTATTTCATTGATACCAAATATTAATTCACAATGACATTTAGGAATAAACTATTCTAACATATTTTGACAAAGATAATTCTTCGTTAGTGATTGCCAGTCGTATGGAGACAAAAACTGAAAATATACTAGGAGTCCCATTTGAAAATCGAATTCGAGAAATGCAGTTTTATGCATTGAACCGATTCTCCAAATTTCATTCCATTATTTCCGAAAAAAAAATATATATATATATGCAGGGTGTTTCTAAATTGATGCGAAAGATTTCAATGGGTGATTCTTTAGCAAAAATTAAGGGTGGTCTTTCATATAACTTTTTGTTCAACACCCTTTTCCCTCCAAGTTACAGCCCTTTGAAATTAGGTGAAAAAAATTGTTTTTATTCAATACATCCACTTTGGAAAAATTTGAAAGAATGAAATTTGGCAGATAACTGCTGATAATAAAATAGCAGTTTTTGAGTGTTTTTGTTACCCTTGAATGTAATCACAAGGGGCTGAAAAAAACAACCCCTATAATATTTTGCATCAGAACTTTTTAATGCGCCTATATTTTCCTTTTTAAAAAATATATTCGAAAAGACAGACTCGATTTGCAACTTTTTTATGTCTTGACTTTTAATCATAAAGTTGTTAGTTTGATCACAAAAAAATAAAATAGTGCTCAGACTATTTTCCCATAAATTCACAGAGGTTATCATTTATTAAAAAAAAACAAGTAAGCTGCTGTCAAATGTCAAATAATTTGTTAATTGTTATTAGTAGTACAATTATTGTTCAATCCGCTCTAATTTGCAATATTCTTCAATTAAATAAAAAAAATGCCATTCTTTCAATAAAGTTTTATTTAGTTGTGAAAAATGCTTGAAGTCATTATAAAACTGTCTAGAAATTAGAAAAAATCAGGACAATAAAACTATTTCTCATATGACTTCATTTGACAGCAGCTTACTTGTTTTTTTTTTAATAAATGATAACCTCTCTGTGAATTTATGGGAAGAGTCTGAGCACTATTTTATTTTTTTGTGATCAAAGTAAGAACTTTATGATAAAAAGTCAAGACATAAAAAAGTTGCAGATTGAGTCTGTCTTTTCAAATATATTTTTTAAATAGGAAAGTATAAGCGCATTAAAAAGTTCTGATGCAAAATATTATAGGGGTTGTTTTTCTCAGCCCCCCTTGTGCTGACATTTTAGTGTAACAAAAACACTCAAAAACTGCCATTTTATTAGCAGCAGTTATCTGCCAAATTTCATTCTTCTAGTTTTTTCCTAAGTGGATGTATTGAATAAAAACAATTTTTTTTCACTTAATTTCAAAGGGCTGTAACTTGGAGGGAAAAGGGTGTTGAACAAAAAGTTATATGAAAGACCCCCCTTAATTTTTGCTGAAGAATCACCCATTGAAATCTTTCGCATCAATTGAGAAACACCCTCTATATATATATATATATATATATATATATATATATATATATATATATATATATATATATATATATATATATATATATAGTATATATATATATATATATATATATATATATATATATATATATATATATATATATATATATATATATATATATATATATATATATAGATCAAATTTATGGCTGGTTATTTGTGACACATTTCAAAATATCGTATAGCGGGTTAGATATCCAAGAATCGAACACTGAGGAAGAAAATCGTATATTTGAAGGAAACAGATAGAAAACCTTGGATAATTGGAAAATCTTCTAGAGCCTTCGGCCGTACCAACATATTCTCATAAACGTGACCTATTCCGAACTGACGCCAACTAAATCCCACCTCTAACAAGATCCTAGGTGGGCGAAATGATTTTTTTATCCTGAAGTAACGGATTTGTCGATGCGAAACATTCAGACCCAGTGATCTCCACAATGCGGACACACGAAGTCGAGAGTTTCTCACTGTTCGCCTGTTTTACGAGTCGACCGGAATCAATTTTCTTCCGGGGTTCTGCTTTTCACGGGATGAAAGTTAGCAGCGTGTGAATATTTCAACAGGTCGAATGGCTTTTATTGTCGATCGTCCTACAAGAATCACATGCTATACCGTATTGCAATTAGCGTATGGATGAGTAAGATAGAGACTAGAATTAATTATTTTCTTCAAGAACTAATTTGACACCCCTTTGGAGTAGATAGTGTAATAATTGAGTCTGAATTATGTGTGAAGTCAAGTTGATTTGAGCTGTGCGTATAGACCATACTTTGTGTTCAAATAAGTAATAAATAATAATAATAACAATGCAGAATGCAGAAAGCAGTGTTTGCTCACTTCGAGTCATCAGGTCCCATGAACTATAGAGGCCCCTTGCAGCTCATTTCTTTTGCTAAGGGCACTGTAAGGGAAGGATGAAGAACTACTCCAAGGAAAGTGTGAGAGTTTTTTTAGTGAGTAACCAGCAACATCCGGAGTCTTAAACATCTCTGAGAATGCGTGCGGGATACTCTCTGGGTGTCTATAAAAGATTTTTCCTCTCACACCGAGGTAAAAAAAAAAATTATACAGAATGCAGAAAGCAGTGTTGCTCGGGTCACTTCGAGTCATCAGGTTCCATGAACTATAGAGGCCGCTTGCAGCACCTCACTTTTGTTAAGGGACGCTGTAAGGGCAGGATGAAGAACTACTCCAAGGAATGTGTGAGAGATTTTTAAGGGAGTAACCAGCAACATCCGGAGTCTCTCACATCCCTGAAATGCGTGCGGGATACTCTCAGGGTAGTCTATAAAAGATTTTTCCTATAACACGGACGTACAAAAAAAAAATAAATAAAGAAGACTGGGTAGACAGATAAGACAGGCACATCCCTGAAATGCGTGCGGGATACTCTCAGGGTAGTCTATAAAAGATCTTTCCTATAACACGGACGTACAAAAAAATAAAATAAAGAAGACTGGGTAGACAGATAAGACAGGCACAACTGGAGATACTACTCGAAGATCATATCAGTAAAAATCTAAATTACATATATTACAGGAATTTGGAAGAACAGGGCCTGTCGGAAGAATTATCCCTTGCCCTTCTGAAGTCGGCTGGGCTTAAGTCGGAAACGGAGGGATTTGTTATGGCTTGTCAAGATGGAGTGATAAATACAAGATGGTATAAAAGGAACATAATAAAAGTGGACACCCCAACAACCTGCAGAGTATGCCATAGTCAGCAGTAAACTCTTATACACATCCTGTCTGCTTGCAGAGTCCATGCTCCATCAGGATATATAGAAAGACATAATGGAGCGCTCCGAATTCTCTACTTCCATCTGAGAGACGTTTATGGTATAGCCAAAGAACCAGTGCTACCATATGTTCCACTAGAAATGGAAGCGGTTGTTAAGAACGATAGAGCTCGCATATACTGGAACTATGCTTTTCCAACACCTCGGCCGATCCACGCAATGAAGCCAGAAATAGTCCTGCTGGACAAAGAGCTCAGAGAATTGTTCATTGTCGAATTCTCGTCCCCTGCCGAAAATAATGTGGTGATGAAAGAAGAACAGAAAAGAAAAAAATACAGAGCTTTCATGTTCAAGCTGAGGACACTATACCGAGGGCATAAAGTTAGGATGGTCGCACTAATCATAGGTTGTCTAGACGGAATGAGAGCTAACTATGTGCTGATTGCAGCCCATCTCTTTTGTTAAGGGACACTGTAAGGGCAGGAAGAAGAGTTACTCCAAAAAATGTGTGAAAGGTTTTTAAGAGAGTAACAAGCAACATTCGGAGTCTCACACATCCTTGAGAATGCGTGCAGGATAGTCTCAGGGTAGTCTATAAAAGATTTTTCCTCTCACATTTTATTTAAAAAAAAAATAATGATGTTTATCTCAGCCAAAGAGATATAAAATCAGAAATAATAAATACTTCCAATATCTAACCCTGATGCAAAAAGCATTGACGGCATTGTAATCAGAAGTTGCTTGTGTCGTGTGGCATCGCATGCTGATAATGTGCTCAGTGGAATTATATGTGTAATGTGTTTCTGCCTTGATTCGACAAAATGAATACTTATTATTCAGCGTGAAAAATGACATTAAATTATCTACCTTAACCTATTTTCAAAACATACATAATTACACAATTTTATTAGTTAGTCGGGAAATGCCTGAACTTCTCTTAAATAACGAATAATAATTCGTCATTCTCACTAGAATTTCCCAAGTGGTTCCGCGTTATTTAGAGCGGGTGTTGATTCTCCGGAGAATTTCCCTGGATTTTCATTCATTTGGAACAGTTTATGAACTCAATTTCCTTTAGAAGGTCTCGCATCCACAAAGAACTGTTTGCACGAATGAACGTATTGCGCCGAATGGGGTTGTTTGGAAAATATTCATGAGGAGGAGGAAAATATCTAGAAAATTATTGAAGATATGCTCCAGCGTATTTGCGATTCAGGCATTTCGGTCTCTTCTTTTTAAATGCAAATCATTTATTAATTACAAGGAGAAGATATGCACAGTCAGTTTTCGGTTTTTTAATAATTCGATGTGAGTCATCTTCTTGTAGGTACATAAAAACATTTTTCTCCGATCGTGATAAAAGTGGCACTATTTTGACCTGTTTTCTATGCGCAAAGTTCAACATTCCAGAATAGTGGGCAGTTGCTAAGCAATTAGAAAATAACAGTGCGGTAATATTCTTACCGCACTGCTGTAGCGTGCGGTAATGTAACAAATGGATTATTACAATAAAATGAAACAAAGTATGGTTTTGATTTTTATAATTGTTGTTAATATTTACATTTAAATTTGTATCCTGTAGCTTGACGTTTCAAAAATGCTCTCAGTTTTTGGTACTGGGCAATATTAATATTATTTTTAACAAAGTTGATCGAAGCATGGAATAATGTGCCCACAACGTCGAAGATTTCATGGTTTTAGCCAATTCAGCAACATACGCCATCAGTACAATCTCAGAAAAGGATACACTGTTGTTTTTCTGCAAAAATCCATGAAGCGTTGGTACGCACGTTCATATACTTTCTGGATTTCGCCGGAAGTAAATTAAGTGAAGCCGCGTTCGCGGCTTCTACTAGTTCAGAAGGCGTGCAAGGTAACAAATAATCACTATCAGTGTTCATGTTTACAAATTCTTTTTTAATTCCTTATAAAATACAACGAATCAAAAAAAACCGACTTTAAAATTATTGTACTTTTGTCATAACGAAGTAATTTCCATGGTTACCACTTCAATATTTTAATGTGAACATAGAGAAACCCGAGGGGTTGACCGCGGTGCAATTTTGGTGTACAACGTCCAGGAATTTTATGCAATTTTTTGCAATTTTTTGCAATTTTATGCAATTTTTTGCAATTTTCTGCAATTTTCTGCAATTTTTTGCATTTTTTTGCAATTTTATGCAATTTTCTGTAATTTTTTGCAATTTTCTGCAATTTCATTCAATTTTTTGAAATTTTCTGAAATTTTTTGCAATTTTATGAAAATTTTTCGGAATTTTATTATCAATTTGAGGACTTTTCTGGAATTTTTGCATTTATTTCATAATATTTCGAAAACTTCCATAATAGGTATTCATGATATTATATTCTCTATAGTTCGTTATCGCGTATAAACTGAATGCTAGGGAACATTGGACTGTAGCTCAAACCTCAAACCTTTAAAGTTGAATACAAAACGTCGAAAATTAATCCGAAACATTTTTGGGATATTGTCGGGAAATATTTTGGTAATGCAATCCCGGAATTCATCAAAAGTATTTTGAAATTACAAGGAATAGACAATGCTGTCGCTATGAGAGCATTGAAAGAGGAAGATAATCCAAATCAAAACATTTGTTCGAGATGATTTACCTGAATTGATTCCAAAAAGCGATTATTCCAAATATTATGAACATTTATATAGCGAACGCCTTCAAAAATTCAAATTTTTACTGGGCTATAAGAAACTGAAGTTTTTTGGAACGAAGTTCCTTATCGCGTGTTGCGAAAGGGGGCTAGACGGATTAAATTAAGACCAAAAGTTGTACCGACACTTTTTGCGCGCGCACGCCGTTTTTTCTCTCTTTCCGTTCTCTCATCCCGTCTCTTTCTAATCCCACTCCGCTACGTCGCCAATGCATTGATGTGAAACATCGAAATAATTGTGTATAAGTTATATGTATGAAAGAACAGATTACGACAGGAATCAGATATGGCATAATGAAAATATGAAGCTTTACAAATTTGTGCCATAAAATAATGACTACGTATTGTAGGTTTATATTCATATTCAATTATATAGCGTGGCGATACGTTATCCTCTCGTTATTATCACTCTTGCGTCTACAAAATTACATAGCGTTGTAAAATTTTTTGAAATTTCTCTATGAATTTCCTGAAATTTTTTGCAATTTATTACAATTTTATACAATATTTTGCAATTTTTTTTCAAATTTTCCGTTTCATTATTTGAAATTTTTTTGGTATTTTCTGAAATTTTCTGGAATTTTTGCAATTTTTTGCAATTTTTCGCAATTTTCTGCAGTTTTTTGCAAATTTTTGCAATTTTATGCAAAATTTTGCAATTTTATGCAATTTTTTGCAATTTTTTGCAGTTTTATGCAATTTTTTGCAATTTAGTATTTTAGTGTACATGATTTCTTAACGCGGTTAACCCCTCGGAGAAACCTATTTAAACTTACTTGATTACATCTTGAATGAAATATTTTTTTAATTAATTTTTTAAATGTAAATCAACGATCGGAGAAAAAATAGTGTATATAATTCGTGGGAAAAGCATATTCCCAAACTCCTGTGTTACCAGACACGTCGCTACGCTCCTCGTCTGGTAATTATCACAGTCGTTCGGGAATATTATGCTTTTCCCACTAATTATACTATTATTTCTCACCTGTATATTATTTGTTGATTTTACCTTAGATACGGTTGCTATAAATACATTCTTTATGCCCTAGGGCTTTATGAGCGGGCATTATGGATCATAAAGCGCGCTCATTGTACGAGGACAACTGAAGAAACTTCCATTGATCAAATACTTCATAATCCTTGTCGTATACGACTCTGGATTTCTCCGGCAATGAATTATTCGCAGCTCTGGCTGCATTTTCTATGATACTCTTGGGTAAATTCATTTTCATTTCCATTAACTCTATAAGACTACACAAAGAAAGCAGCAATGACATTCACTAAATATGATGACAAAAATATTCACAAACGCCAAAATATCGACAAATGACATGCCTACTATGAGAAGGAAAATGGAAAGTATAGGAGCAATGAACCGATTTTAAAATCGAATTTTCATTATAATAAAATAATTTTACTCACAATCGATCGGTAATCGATGGTTTTCTAACCTTCAAAACAGTCGGAAAGCACTTCATTACATACTTCATACTTTCCCGGCTAGCAAATCTCACTTTCCCGGCTAGCAAATGTCACTTTACCGGCTAGCTTGTGTCACTTTACCTACTAGCATGAAAATAAATCAGAATTAACTCGATATTCATTTAATATAAAAAGAAAAAAAATATTTGGAATTATAAATATTAATAGTTAAATTCGAATTACGATTACTATTGACCGTTGAAGCAAGACCTAGTTGCTTAAAGTTATGAGTTTCAGAATTCGATTATGATGCCGACGTTCTAGGATTTTCAGCATGAGGCAACATATTAGCTATTTCTGATTGTCCATGCAAAGAATTCTCCACATAACCTTCAGCCACGGTACTAAATTTCCACCCCCTAATCTCTTCAACTGTAGAATGTCTCCACCTGTACTTGCTAATAATGTCGCTGAAGTACAATGTCCTGTGAACCCATTATAATTTTCTAGTTTTAAAAAGGTTTTTGGGCAAACTTCCGATAGAATTATGCCCAAAAGGCTGTCGTGTAACTTTGCCAAACCTCATTTGTAAGAACAACATTTCACAGTCGATGTTGTTGCGCATATCACAGTATTGTTTCACTACTTTCATCCATTCCGGTTTTGTAATCACAAATGTACGCCAGGAATAGGTTTTGGTTATACTAATCGTTATTGTTATTCGATTTTCTATAATTTCCAAATCATTTATTTTCATTTTTAGAAGTTCATCACACCTTCAATCTCCGGAAATGCCAATAATCAAAGTAACCTGAAAGAAGTTCTGGTGGTGTGGATTCAAATTCGCAGTCAAACATTTTTCGTTAATATTGTCAAAAATTAAATTGTGAATTTTGACCCAAATGTCAGATCGAATCTATGGTTGAATCAACTTACTTTTTATGTTTTCTGATTAATACAAGTAATAATTATTATCAGAACTTGATTATTAATGTGATCGATTGTGAGTAAAATAGTATACAAACCTCGGGGAAAATCATTCCAGCCTCACGTCTGCAGCACTCCTCGGTGCTACGCACCTCGGTATGCTACCTTGCCGTTCGGCTGTAATAGATTACTTCCCCGCTCGGTATGTAATATACTATTTTCGTGAAAAATAAAATCTTGTATGCACCACATGCGTTACTAGATCCAAACGCCCATCGAGCAACATTCATCTCTTGGGCAAAAGGCCCTCAGGGCGAATGTTACCCTCCGGGCGTTAGTATCTATATAACGCACTTGGTACATAAATAACTATTTCAGAAAATCACGAGTATATTCAAGTGAATACTGATAATGCAAGTTTAATTGATCTCCAAGAAGCCACTACCTTTATAACTATTTTCTGATATATGCGCGAAAAGTTTGGGATCTGATTTGCGAAAATTGAATACCTTTCAAATTTTTCATAAATAACCAAAAAACATTTCATCATTGAAAATTGAAACTATAATGGTATATACCGGGTGTCCACGGAAGGTTGCTCGACCCCATAATTTTTTTGTTTTTGGAGATGATGGAATAAAATTTAGAGGATCTGTTTAATGCATAAAACTGAATTCTTTTGAATATTAACTCAACTTTATTCAAATTTCACTGGAAGTGATATAAACTTTTGATTTTCACAAGGGACACCTGGTATATTTTCAGTTTTTTGTCTCCATATGACAATTGAAACCATGTATCATTTGTTACTGTTCGGCCGTATTTTTATTGCTTTTCCAAAATTAATTTTTATCCTATGAATGGATACATTCAAATGACTAATTCAGGTTCATACAATCGGTAAGTGGGGAATCAAATTAATTGTAATAAAATGTTTTTTTCATCAAACCCGATGAGCCACCATGTTGCCATTTGAAAAAATTAGTAATAAAAATTTTGAAATCAAACGTTACATAGATGAAACATTTTGATCGAAAACAGTAAAGTTGAATTTTTACAAAAATTTTCGGACTGAAATAAGTTATTTGAATGTATTCATACTCTAGAATAATAATTTATTTCGAAAGAAAAATAGAAAAAACGGTAACAAACAGTAACAATTGATACATGGTTGTGTTCTAAATGTCATATGGAGACAAAAAAAACTTTTAGTATACCATTCTCGTTATTAGCCACTGTCTGAATTGATACTTCTAAGTTTCTTTCAACTCTCTTGAGAATTTGACTGAGATTTTTGTTATCCGAAAAAATATTATATATGAAACTTAACATTCGACCCAATGGAATTTCTGTGTAATTAAAATTGTCCTAATATTCGGGAAAATGCAATAAAAGTTTTCTCTCTATTCCCTCGTTAACCTCCTATCACGCCGCACATTTCAAGATCAATATAGTGGACGTGATACGAACACTGACAAAAGAAAATACCTTCATCGCCTCGATCAACTGGTTTAATATCAATATTATGAACGTAGTTCCCAGAGAAAAATTCCTGTAGACGAGGGTTAATTTTACCTCGTACTGAATGCTTTTGTGAAAGACCGTATAATTATTGCAATTTCAATTGCAAATTAACGAATCTAGAATGGAAAGAATGAATATATTCATTTCCGAAAAATTTTCAGAATCGAAAATTTTCACTCTGTGATTTTATTTTTCCATATTTTCAGAAATTGTCGCGAAAACTAGATCAACTGTATCTGGTTTGAATTGCAGTCATCGCTAAAATAACCAACCTTATACGAGTTTCTATGAAAAAAAAAACACAGGAGATGTCGTGGGACACTCGGTTGACATGGGGTTCCTTTCGATATAATAACATATATTGAATAGTAGTTACAACGAAAAAAATTTAAAACGTTCCCGAGTTATTAATTTCAAAAAATTAGAATTACTTACGTAAGATTCATATATTACGTAAAGAGCAAATGGTAACTATTTTTCATTTTACCCCTACAGAAAAAATCAGGGAGGAAAGTCGTATTTCCCCTTCCTCTCATTTTGAATATGTAGGATGCCGTGGCTGACCGACAGTGTCATTAAACATAAATTCTTTATTTGTGCTGTGAATAAAGTTTTAAATAAGGTTCAATTTAGGGTAGAAGAAAAATGATATGAAGTGCACGGGAGTAAAGTGCCTTTTCCTCTCTTAGATGTTTACTACATTCTACGAGAGGAAAAGTGGCACTTTCCTCCCTAGTCATGCAAATAGCTATAAAACAAAGATCTTTTCAGAGGAGAACATTTTATTCAGAATCTAGTATAATAAAAACAATATTCTCATTAGGGCCATGTTCAATTTAACATATTTTCTAATACCGATATTAACATGAAAACATATAGTGGCAAGAATTTATATCTATGGTATCACAACTATCCGAAATATATGTATTATTATACATAATAACGAAAGATTTTAGTACATGAAGTACTGAAACCGAAGCAGGTCCAGATGCGACACAGAAGGAATAGTCTCCACGAAGTGTGGCGCTGTTTAGAAAAAGAACTGAAACCCACAAAGTATCTTATTTCAATCGAATCATGAAAAACATACTTGTCGACCATGGTCAATTTCATACATTACATAAATTGAATAAGGAAAATTCTTTAATAATTTAAAAAATTACCAACAACTTTCCAAGGAAGCTGGTTATACGTATTCAGCAACGCAAAATCTGCATTCACAATCGAACGGTGAATTATAGAAATTGTCAAGTCACCCCGACTCAAAATCTGCATACAGCTGTTTCGATCTTATTAGATCTCATCAGTGCAGCTTATTTGACTCGGAGTGAATTAACAAATTTCTAATTGTTCCCCAATACAAATCGTGGTCAATAACACTGTCTGGATAACAATCCAGAGCGCCATCCCATCAAAGATATTGGGAAACAACAATTCACCGCTTAGACTGAAAATGCATAAATTCGTCGCTTAAACACGTACCTTCTGATATGAAGATATCTACTCTACAACAGTGGTGTATATGATTCCAAGACACACTAACATAGTGATTTAAAACCTTTGGATATACTCACGAGAGCGGGCTCCGAATATTCTAGCAGGGTAATACGCAAAATACATTAATACGTCAAATCATGAAAAACATACTTGTCGACCATGGTCGATTTCATACATTACATAAAGTGAACAAGGAAAATTCTTTAATAATTTAAAAAATTATCAAACAACTTTCCAAGGAAGCTGGTTAACAGCTGTATGCAGATTTTGAGTCGGGGTGACTTGACAATTTCTATAATACACCGTTCGATTGTGAATGCAGATTTTGCGTTGCTGAATACGTATAACCAGCTTCCTTGGAAAGTTGTTTTTTTTCCCTTGTTCACTTCATGTAAATTATGTTATTTCAATCCATCAGGTACCCTTTTAACCCTCTAACTCAATCTGCAGAAGTTGTGGAGTTGGACAGATTTGAAAAATCACGAAAGAACAAGAAATACCTACGTAAAATGGCGGAGGTTGGAAAAAATTACCCTAGTTTTGATAGTTTCGTTTTGCCTCGAATATAATCCCAAACTTCCATCTCATTTGGTTGGATGGGAGCCCCTTGAGATGCCAATAAATACCGGGAAGTATATCTACATATAATATATTGAATTGGAGGACTTGGAGGAAGTTCATATTCATAACTTTATAAAGAAATAAAAACGAACTTTTCACAGGTTGAAATAAAATCTATTGAGTAAAGGCGTTTCGTCATAACATTGACTTCATCTCGTACTTCATTATGGTATTACAGAACAATCTATTCATACGAAAAATTGAACATAATAGAGAGGTTCCTAGAGAAACTAAATAACAATAAGCAATTCTTTCTGAGTTATTGGTAGGTATATTGAACAGCTTAAGGAGAGGAGAAGGATTTACTTCAATCTGGTCTTTATTTCCGGAAGAATAATTGACGAGCATAACATTAGTTTTCAACCAAAATGATTTTTTTCAAAATTTAACCTAATCGATTCGTAACTATCAAATTCACGGCAAATAACAAAGCCGTTTGTAGAAATTCCTTGTAACGCCACATTATCATTCTACCATCGAACATTCTCCTAACTGCTTTTTCTTCATCGTTGAAAATAATACTTATTCCCTGTTTTTGCACTGCTTCTTATCCTCTGGGGATTAAGTGCAGATTTACTTTGGTCAGAGGCTTACGAGATTAGAGCGTGGAGAACATACTGTGTCCCTTTCAGCTTTGGAACAGATAAAATGATTCAAAATACGCATTCGGCCCGCAGGGTATTTGACGTAACATATACACGGTGTGATATTTTGAAACGAATACTTATTGAACAGCTAAAGATGAGAAATTTATACTTGATATTCATATAAAAATATTACGAGAATAAGAGAAGCATCTATTGACAGAAGTAGTTTATACATCTCTAAAGGAAATACATAGTGAATTGTTTCAACCCAATTATCATACGAAACTTTATTAGAAAGATAGGTAAACAGTACCAAAATATTTCTGGTCAGAAGAAAACAAAAAATTCGAATCTACTCATTATTATATATTTATTTCCGTCGACCTCTAAATAAAAGCTTACTTTAACGTACACGAAATTGATCAAATGACCGATTTTGATGTACAATTCCTCCTATTTTAATGTATGATTGTCATGGGCAACCAAACACAGAAGTATTCTGCACGGGATAGTTGAATTATTCTGTGTCTGTACTGTTATTCCACAGAGAAAAGGAAATCATAATTCAAATCTGAAAATTTAATTCTATACAAAATAAAGTAGAAACTGCGGAAAAAATTTTATGCAATAATCGTTCCAAAGCAAAGTAATCAACACTTCAGCTTCCACCAGTTCCACATATTCCTTATCGGATATTGTAGGTAATGTGAACTATTCAGAATGTCACATGTCTAATATTCCATCTATGAATTTCTCAAATTATTTCATCGGGAGCATAAATATGAAGATATCGAAATGAACATAGAAATTTATATTGTGTCAAATGTATCTGTTACGCAAAATCAAAATTTATTTCAATCAGAATTTATACTCAATTCATGATGAGGTCGACGGAAAAATCTTGTAATAAACTCGTTTACCAATGTAGCGATTAATGGTCTCGAACTATTAACGCGCTCGCTCCGCTCGCGCGTTAAAAGATCTCAACCATTAATCGCTGTCATTAATAATAATATATTATTCAACGAGCACAAAATGATTGCTATTTTTCACGAGGGTGAAGTTTCCCAATTCACCCGAGTGAAAAATTGGAATTTTGTGCGAGTAGAAGAATACTATACTTTGTCCAGGACTCCTCGAAAAAATTAGTAATAATCTGCATTTTCAACAATAAAAATATTTATCAAAAGCGTTGATATAACATTTTCTGTGTTCACTGAAAACTGCATACTCACGTAAACGTCAACTATTTCACTTAACATCGATTCCATTCCTTTCTTTCACTCTGATAAAAATGAAATAGATAATTTATTAGAGTAAATATTCAATAAATTGGGCATTATATTAAATATTAGTTTAATAATTTGCCTAAATTATTGAAGTTACATAAAACCTAACAATCTAATAACAATACTATCCTAATAATGTGAATGATAGTCTCAAGTTTGGACATACGTTTTGAGTGTGACGTCATGCAGTGTATAATAAACCATTATACACACTAGTGAATAATAGGTATAATTGTACTTCAGGAAGCACACGTATAATGAATGATTTATAGTACAGTCGTGGACAAACTAGTTTATTAAATAACTATTCATTTCATAAGGACATTTTAATGTGTGTCTGGGGGGGACACGATCGGTCTGGCTGCTTACAGAAAGTATTGAAAGAGTACCCTGAGTATCATATATAAAAATGAAGACTGAAAATATAACTGAAATTCCATTCTTTTTTTGGGACCTTCAAAGCGTCTGACAAAGGCTTCCGTCGACGGGAAGTGTCTGACAGTAATAATCATTAATTTTCACAGTATTCTGTGAAGCAAATATAAAAATCAGCCCTGAGAATTCAAGAAAAGAAAGTTGAGTTTCTGCCCACCTTTAGCTCCTGGTACCTGGAACTTGGCAGTCGGCCCAAGCTAGCTGGTAAGAATACACTAAAAGTACATACCACACTACTCTAGATCCACACATATTATTTCTGAAGAAATAAGTAATGCCTGGGGGCTATGGGATCTTGCTCTATTATATAAGCATCTTGAACAACAAGTGTAAAACTTCCAGCTCTAGTTAGAAATTCAGTTATCGATAAAACCACAAAAATCACTAACCTGAACGCATTGGATTGACAGTTCCTAGGATGGATTGGTATTGGCAAGACCTTCCTAGAATGTGGCACACTTGGTGCTTCGACTCTTCCCTGGATGAACTCCGTCAGGATTACTTTATGAAAGAGTTTTTATTATCGTTAGATCGGGCACAGAATCTAGCTATATGTCAAGAATTTGGTGCGTTTAGGGTCAAAAATTCTATATTTGTGGGTGTTTTCTGGAAAACGCCGAGAATTGTATGAGGACGTAACCCAGATACTTGGATCTTGGCCCAAAGTGGTGCCACCTTGGAAAAACGTACACCGTTGAAATTTGGTCAATTTGGTCGAATTTCTTCCATATATGAAATTATTTTGGAGAGAGAAAGAGAGACTGTGGGCGAGAAAAATGGTACGAGGGGTGAGTCTCTTACCCAGGAATGTCAAGAGGAATGCAAGTTCACCAAGGGGTGTGTGCAACTATGTCAAGAGGTTTGTACCTTGAACTATAGCTTCATGGCTGTCAATAAACTCGTGATTGAAGGCCGATATAATTATTAACGTAACAAGGCCGATATGTAGCAAATAACGGATGAGGTTGGATATTGTATATAACTAACCGAATCCGTTATTTGCGTATCGGCCGTGTGTCGTTAAAGACTTTTCGTAATCCCATTGGAAGATTACATTTTGATTCCGAAGAAAAAACAAACCCCGTACCTCGTAATTCTGAAAAAAAATCCCAACGTCGTGCACTCTGTTGTCATGGAACTGTTAGGCAATTTTATAAACAACGTCAGTTTTTTGTGTTCGCAAGTTCGCTGTAACGACGACTATGGATGAAATTGAGGAACAAAATGAAATTCCTTTTGAAATATTGGAAGAATCGTGTGCAGCGAGTGTTGATTTACTGCCGGCAATAACTCAACAGCGGTATAAAAAAGAATATGAAAATTTTGAAAATTGGCGTAATAGCAAGAATGTAAAGGTGGTTAATGAGGATGTTTTATTAGCCTATGCGAAGGAAAATCGAAGGTTTATTCTCCCAACTCGCTGTGGACGAAGATTTCAATGTTGAAACTTGCTTTGAGAGTTTATGACAACATTGACATTTCAAGGTTAGTTATTTTGAATCTTGCACCATATTAGAGTATTATCAACAGAAATGTATTTTCAGATTTGGAAAATTATTTTTATTTTTGAGACGAAAGTCTGACGGATACAACCCAAAGAAATCAAAAATTTTGTCTGAAGAAGAAGTAGTTAAGTTTTTGTTGGAGGCAAATGATCATACCTGGTTGCTTGAAAAGGTTGTATTAATGTGTGGAATTTTTGGTGCCTGTAGACGTGAAGAACTTGTGAAGCTGAGTGCGGATGATTTTGAAAGCACCAGTACCAAAGTTTTGGTTGTCAAATTACTTTTCAAATAAATAAATAGTTAGTTTTATTATAATTGTTATTGTAACCAGAATGATGTTTTGAAATAAATATTTGAACACATGATTTCTCAACGGCCGCCAGCCGTTATAAAATTATAACGGCCGGCGGCCGTTAACACTGACTTTTCAATTGTCATCTGAATATCGTTAAATCAAAATAACAGTATGGGATTACGAAAACGATTAAACATATCAAGACACAATCCGAAGATTTGAATATTCCTTTGATTGAAAAATTACAGTACTATACTCATAGCTGAAAGTTTCCGCATCAATCGGGATTAAATGCATCTATTTCTCGCTGAAATAAATCGAGTTATCCCCTCCAATAAGCCCATTAAAAAAGCAATCCTTGATAACAATGTTCAATGTAGTAAAATTTAATGCAAATTTACGTTAGTATCGCAGCAAATGTTATTACGGTTTACTAAAAACATTCTGTTATTATTGGAGGGACATTATAATAACTATAACAGCCAGCACCAAAGCTGTAAACTTATATTACGCTCATATCTGAACACCTGAATTGTCGCAATGCAGGGGTTACTGACCCCTAACTAGAACATTGGTGTTTCGTAAAACGGAACGAAGGTCTGAATCTAATTTATTTTATATTAATTGTTTGGTTCGTATTTTGTTAGACGATTCATTCAAGTTTTAATTCTGAATCGAGCAAGGAGGAATTTGCTTCAAAGAAAATATGATATAGATTGTCTATGACTATTTTTTGAGTAAAACTATATTTGATCACAACAATTTCAGAAGGTTGTTTTCACCCATGATCAGAGTTAAAATGTGAATGACAACTTTTAAAAAAATAGGCTCATTTTACGGAGAATAAATGATAATTTTTTTTCTGCCAATTTTCTTATTCCATTTATGATTCCAACTTTTGAAATTTTGAAACTGATATTAAATAGTTCAGTTTTCATTCTTTTGTTTTGAGGAAGCATGACTGCGTGCTCTAATTCCATCATTCAATTAGAATCATTGAAAATCCGGACACCCTGCTGCGTAGCACTAGGAATGATAAAATCCCTCGGCGCATGTACATCTCGTAATGCCTGATAAGTCTATCAGCAGATCTTTTTTCCTCATGGTGACTATATCGGGGAATGTATAGTATTTGAGATAAAATCAAAATTTTGAGTGCAATTCATAATTTTTACTATTTTTTTCATTTTTAGGTGGCACCACGTCAATTTTTATATTATATATGTATTGTATAAATTAAAAAAGTACACATTAAATGCTATCATTTTATTTCATTATTGTCAAAATCGGTTTATATTTGAGATTTATAGATACCACCACATGTCTATGGACAAAAAAATCTAAAAAACGCTATAATTTTTTTATTCTTTGTGGGGAAAAATTTTGAAAACACTTTTCTTATGAAATCATATGTGTTTTATCGATATCCGTTGGAATTTTTGAAATCGGACCAGCTACTAACTTTTTGTCGTGATACTATAACCCCTTATCTTTGCCTCAGGGTAATAATAGAGAATAAATTTCAAGAATAATACCTTCTTTATTAAATATTTTTTGAAACTAATTCAATATCGTCAGTTGTCGAGTTATTTGCGAAAATCTATACCTATATTTTCCTATTCTTTATGTGCAGGTTTAATATTTTCCCTGATATCCTTCCGAATCCTAAGATCCCTCACTCCTTGTTTTAATCGCTCTTTCAATAATTGACACGTTTTAGATTCTTCAACTAGACCAAATTTTTAGCGAAGTAATGAAGGCATCGTTGTTAACTCCGTAGAGTCTATAAAAACAGCAATTTTCACAAACAACTTGCAAACTCTTTTCCCTTCTTGCAAGACGACGAAACGAGTCGCCACTGCTTCCTAAAGTAGACAAATACATTTTGAACATATCTATCGAACCCGTGATGTGTTGTTGTGCAACTGCAGCCATTGTTCCGCATCCCGCAGTTGCTCCTCGAGGTCCGATTTAGTGACTGCTTTTTCGATCTTGTTTGCGACGACAAAAGACTACAAACGAGTTCGTCTACCACCAAGTTCCATCCCTATGCCGATACGGTAGGAGAATTCGTCGAAATTATGTTATATTTGGGGCAAGATGTAAAGATAGGGGTGAAGAAAATGAAAATCTGTGGTGATTTTGAATACTTGGACGTATTTCGGGTGGTATACGAAAATCGTTTCATATTGCTATGATTAATATCAGAACTGAGGTTTATCCAGCAAGTTTCTTCATGAGAAACTCTCGGAAAAAGCGGAAGCTTATGACGCTTCTAGAGCAGCGGTCCGCAACCTTTTTGATATTGCGACCCCAAAATTAAAAAAAGAGTGACCCCAGAAAAAAAAAATCACTGAGTTAACAAGTGCAAAGGTTGGTTCAGGTAACGAAATTAGCTGTTTTTATTTCGTGAATTATTTATATTGAAGAGTTTATTTATTTTGAAAAGTAATATTAGAGCAAACTAGAAAATATGCATTTAACATACGAGTAATATTTGTGATGGCATTAAATGAGACAAGCAATTATTTTAATATTTTATTTAAGAAAAAGGTACATATACGTAACTTTACAAACTAATGTGAACCTTGTGCTTGCACACTTGCAATCAGTATATTAATTCTTGGTGATATATTATCAGAAACAGACACCCTCAAATCAGGTTCTACGTTAAGTCTGGAGCGATATTTTGTTTTTATAGCAGTAAATGTGGAGAAAGCTGTCTCGCAAAGGTATGTAGATGCGAATAGCAGCAATTTCAGCAGAGATGTTTTGAATAACAGTGGATATTCCTTTTCCGTTATTATCCAGAACTTTGATAGATCCGTGGTTTTGAAAATAGATCGAAGGCTTTCATCGGACATTAAATCGATCAGCTGCTCCTTTTCTTTTAAGTTCATCTTCACAGTGTTAAGATCACAAGTGAATGGATTAATTATCCATTGGTCGTCGTGTGACGTGTCTGGGAATCTTATTTCCAAGTCTTGCTTAAGGTTTGTAAGATGCATCATGATTTTGGTTTTAATTTCTTCTTCGAGCTTTATATTGTTTTCTTCAGAAAATTTCTCCAAACATGCAATCATCTCGTAGTTTTCAGCACTGATTTCGTCTATCCACAAACTTATTTTCCTACAAAAAGCTTCTATTTTGTTAGCTAAAATCAATACATTTGTACTTTTCCCTTGCAACGATTGATTTAAATCGGAGCGGTGAGGTTGTGACGGACGGGACTGGACAGGTCGTACAGTCGTAATTATTTTCGATTCTTTCCGTTTTAAGGACATTGTGTAATTGTGTATGTGAAGAGAGGTTATATTTTATGCATAAACCTTAATAAAATATGATAAGTACAGGACCTTGTTGACTTTTTTGGCGATCCCATAAATATCTTTCGCGACCCCAGGGTTGCGGACCGCTGTTCTAGAGTACACCGTGATGCTTTCAAAAATATAAGGTTTATGCTAGATTTGAAATTTTGGATTGATTGGGCCGATACTTGGTGTAAATTAATAAACATATTGAAACAATGGTTAAAAATAACAATTTACACATTTATTATAAGAAATAACGCATGACGCACGTTTCGGTGGAACTTCACCTTCTTCAGATGCTAATGGCAAACTAACTATGATTCTCTGTTATATCGAAAACAAGAAATGACAAATTATGTAGAAGGGGTAAATACAAAGATGGTTACAAATAATTATTAGAAAAGGAAAAACCAATTCTGAACTGCTAGTCAGGTAGTTCGGTAATTTTGAAAAGATTAAGAAGGGGGCTTGAATAATGATCGATTTGGCTATTCAATAGGAGACCGGAATGCTTGTATTTATTTATCTTTATGAACTTTGGATTTATTATTTTTTATATGATTTCCTAAATTATTACCGGTACGATAAGCAATGTTAATGTTGTGCTTAGATAAGAGAGATTTAAGTTTTTTACTTGAATTTCCGATGAAAGTGAGGCTGTGTTGTATTTGATATTATTTTTAGTAAGGGGGTACACCTGGTTAGTCGCATTTTTGAAAAACTTTTTATCTATCATATTGTCTATAATATTGGGATCATAATTATTATTTACGGCAATTTGTTTAATTATATTTTTCTCGATGTTAAAATTGGCATTTGAAAGTGGAATATTTACTAAACGATGTACCATACTATTGAAAGCTGCAATTTTTTATTATATTATTTTATTTATATTATATTAATTATTGTTTGAAAGCAGTCTAGTTGTCTAAGAGTACCTACCAGTGAAACAACAAATAATATCATCCACATATCTAAACCAATAAACGAATATAGATTTGAAATACCAAAAGAAAACCGAAAACACTTCTGAGGATAGAGCGTTCTCTGGTAGAATCTGCTGTTGGGATATGCACGGCAAATTGTTGTGTATTATTTTGGAGTGGTCCATCCCTGGACGATTCCGCGAGAGTGTTTTCCTTTCGGTTTCCTACTTCTCCCGAAACTCTTTCTTATAGGTGCATTTTCCTATACACAGATAGGTTCTGTGATGAAAATCAACAGTCAGGTGCCGGAGTATTTTTTGAATTCGTATACCTACTGTACCACGATTTTTCAAATTATTTTGATGTCGGATACATAATTAGGCTCTTGCACCGTATTCTGTATTTTTGGGAGTGCAGTCGAGACCACAGCACTTAGGCCCCATTGGGCCCTTTGTGTATCCTCCCCGGGAACATCACCAGCCTAGGCTCCCAACCATCCCAGTCGTTTGAAAAAGAGGGTGATTGCACCTAGGGGGATTTCCCTCAAGGTGGCTAAAATTGGCCACCGTTCACCGAGAATGGATTCTCGGAGTGACAAGACAGCGGGGCATTCACAAAGGACATGTTGTACCGCCTCGTCTTCCTGTTCACAGCCTCTGCAGAGAGGTGTGTCGCTTAATCCCATATTAAATAAGGGCTTCCGAAGTTGGCAGTGTCCCGTTAAAATTCCCACGACATTGCATAGTTTTCCTCTGGGCATCGCCAGGTAAGTCATTGCTGCATCTTTATTGGGATAATTTAAAAGTTCCCTGGCAAGTCTGCAGGTGGTTGTTTCATCCCATAGGATTTTGAATTTTTGATGGGTGTTCTCTTTCATCATTTGTGACTTTGCTGTCAGCGGTAGTAGGCTGGAAGGGCCAGGACCGAATATGTTCAGGCCGGCTGCTTTTCTAGCCAATTCGTCAGATTTTTTGTTGCCATTGCATCTCGAGTAGCCTTTAACCCAGCACACCATAGTTTGGTCTTGCAACGTATATTATTGAACTAAGTTTGATGGTAAACCGAGTTTAATTTGACATTTTCGCTTGCACCAAAATATAAACGGCGTTTAAGACTCCCTAAACCACGCATAAATTAAACGCCCAATTTTCGGCGTTTAATTTGAAGTTTAAGTACATTTTGAGGCTATTTGTAGAAGAAACAGTATATTTTTTCCTTGAAAACTTAATTTTAGCCGGCAAAAAACTCGAATTTTTGTTTAACATGTTTTATGAGGAGTTTGATATCTATAACAACTTGGACGTTCTAGAATTCCTGGAATAGTGGACACATATTTATTTCAAAAATGTTTGCTTGGCAATCGTCAAGCTATGCTAAAAAGTTGGTATCCGATTATATTGTATTATTGTTATAGATTTCTTGTTCAATCAACAATAATCATCTTACAGGTATTTTGCCAGTTATTCTCTCTATGTGGTGAAAAATATGGCTACCAGAACAGAAGACGTGGATTTATAGTTTATCTATACTAATGAACAATGCACTCATTCAACTCATAAATGCAAATTTACTCTCCATAATTAAAAATACACACACAAAAAAATTTATTTATATGATATCACAGGTAGAGTGCCCATTAAACCTATCTAACTTTGTAGGAATGACAGCTTGTCCCCCATGGATCAGCTACTTTTCAGCATTAAAATTGTATGCCCATGGAGAACATTTGCAAAGTATTGCCCATTTTTTGAAGTTCATACATCCAGAGTTTACCGCTCTATCTGGAAAGTATCAGTGTGGTCCCCTTTTCCTTTTATTATTATCTTCCATTTTATGCATATTTAATACAAATCACAAAAAAAATAACTTCTTTACTATTAAAACTAGGTTAGAAAAGTAGAAAAATAAATTCTGTTTCTTCTTTTTACTTCATGTACATCGCTGTTTCATCCAAAATAATACAAAAACGCAGTGTAGCAATGGGTCGGTTATCATTCCTTGGTGCAACGACCAGAAAAATAAACGTAGTTTAAAAATTAAACCAAGTGAGTTAAACGACGTTTTATAATAAAACGGTGCAAGAGCCTAAATGAGTTCTACAACGGCTCCCATCGAACCAAACGGGCTGAAAGTTAGTATCTGTAATTATTTTCGTGTGTGTGGCTCCGTAGTTCAGTGGTCAGTCCGTTGTACTTCTGAACAAATGGTCGGTGGATCGAATCCCGGCCGAACCAACGAATTTATGCGGAGCCACCTCTCGGAAGGCAATGGCAAACCACTAAAAGTATTCTGCCTCGTAAAGCCTCTCTATAAGTACGTTCGGAAACGTCGTAAAAATGTAGGTCCCTTCTATTCGTGTATCACTGTATCAAGCACAACACGAATAGTTGTAGAGAGGTCGCCTACGCCCGAAACCGGGTACGACACCGGAAGAAGATGTGAGGAGAACCTAGGTGAAGAACTCCAAGCATGAGAGCCGTATTCCAATGCTAGACGAACTTGAGGCTCATAGTGAAGTTAAGAGTATTTCCTGATACTTGAAAATTGAATTTCTAATTATCAAATCTGGCGACAAAAATGACATAATAGTAAATTATAGGCCGATATGTAAGTCCTCACTCATATTATTAATTATTTGATACATTTATAGCCAATCAAATTTCTCCGTTGTTGAAACATATGTATATTCCTCGATGGGCAACATGGTTTCATTGCGAACAGATCGGTTTCTACTAACTCGATAATATTTTCAGATTTTATATTCGAAGCAATGAAGGCAGGAAAGCTGATGGACACTATTTATACTGACTTTAAAAAAGTTTTTTCAGTGCAGCGCATTGGCTAGGTACTTCTTGCCAAATTAGAAGAGTTGGACCACCACTCAAAGATTGGGTGGCTGATTGTATTATCAGAATGAGATTGAAAGTTAAGATACGAAGAGAAATGTCAGAGGAATTCATAATAGAATACAGTGTCCCTCGGGGGACACCTTTGCCAATGCTTTTATTCCCGTTATTTGTTAATAACATAGGGTACAGTATAAGATATATTTCATTTTTACTGTTTGAAGATGACGTCTTTTTGAGGTTTTGCACTCATCCACAGCACAGCTTCTAAAAATTGAGTTATTGAATTTGGTACATAGATTGAGTTGACATTAGGGAATGATTCTTTAGAGGTTATAATTTTTTTCTCTACCGTCGCCATTTTTAAGTTGGAATTTACTGTCAAATTATCAATCAGATCTTATCTCTCCTCTACATTATTTCGCACTCAATACACGATGCACTTCGCGATTGGACTGACCTGCATGATCTCCTCTATTTAATTCTCACTCCGCGTATATTCCTTCTGAGAGAAAAAAAAATGACCTTAGTGAAGGTGCAGTGTTGTTTTTGAAAAAAATAAATATTAATAATCAATCTGTACCCATATTCGATCACAAAAGTTGACAATAAATAGACGATTTCTATGATAAATGTTAATTATCGCACTATTTATAAATTATTATGTGAGAAAATTGCTAGAAGTAAATTAAATTTTAAAAAATAAATTTTTTTCGATACAAAGTCAAGAAAATTACAGCTTCCTCCTGAAAGTGTTCCTGTATACTTAACTTAATTATAACCAACTGAACAACTTCAACGTATACGGGTCTATTTTCTTGGAAAAATGAAATGTGAACCACCATAGAAACGTGAATGATGAACCGGATTTTGCCTCGCGTAGATCACTATAATGCCCTTCCTGCTCTCACCTTGCGTTATTGTTGTCCTTTTGAGGGGGCCGAAACGCAGACTAAACTTTGCTGAATTAATTTTTGTTCGTGAAACAAAAGATCAAGTTTTATGAAAACAAATTTAGTCATAAACGACGGACGTGATATTGCCCTGAATAAATATTTTATTGGGAGATGAAGGTACTTCAATTTCTTATTCTTTGAATATTTACCATGCCGATGCGGAAAATTCAGACAAGATTTATTGGATAAGCTTGTATCTAATCCACATCATCTCGAATGAACTGATGCTTGTATTATATCGTAAGCCATTCACGTATCATAAATAAAAATAGAATTGAAAAAATGTAGGGGCAGATAACGGGTTATTTAGTTTTTTTTTTTAAACGGAGTGGCGTGAAGAGAGTGTTTTGTTATATTGTTCATTATAAATCCACAAGTTATATATATATATATATATATATATGTATATATATATATATATATATATATATATATATATAAGTATGTATATATATATATATATATATATATATATATATATATATATATATATATATATATATATATATATATATATATATAAATAAAACAGAATTCTTCGTGTCGAGACACGTCCGTGGCACTAAAATGAAGTAAACTACTCTAGCTTAGCGAACACAGTAGCCACCTTCGGGTGTCAGGACGTACGAGTTCTCGTTGCCGAAATGTTTCATCTATCTGTAAAATATAGTTCATTTGTTGCCGACTGTTGGCGGTGTGTCATATTTATATGCCATTGGAAAAATATAAGAAGTATTGAAATATTTCATATTTTTTTATCCCTCGTCTATAGTTCTCAATATTCTTAGGGTCTCCCTTTTTTGGAACCGGAACAGTAACCGATAGCTTAAATATGTCCGGAAACACACACACACACCTATATATCTATATATATATATCTATATATATATATCTATATCTATATATTATGTATATATATATTATATATATATATATATATTTTATATATATATATATATATATATATATATATATATATATATATATATATATATATATATATATATATATATATATATATAATATATATATATATATATATATATATATATATATATATATATAATATATATTATGTATATATATATATATATATATATATATTATATATATATATATATATATATATATATATATATATATATATATATATATAGTTTCCACTTTAAGGACTTACCGCCCCTGTAGAATCGTTATTATCTCATCGATTTTGAAAAACTTTTTTTTGTTGGATAGGTATCAGAATTTTTGGGCTCTTATCGTGGCCAACCGCGACCAATTTTATTGACCCATATTTCAACAAGTTTTGAATCAGGATCACTGGAAATATACCTATACCGATTTTCATCAACATAAAACACAGGATGTCCGAAATGAATTATTACATTTTTTTTCAATGTCATAAAAAAATTTACTATTGTGATATTTTTGAAAAAAACCAATGACAAATTATTATTGAGGATTGCTCTAAACAAATCTGTATCGATTTTCATCATTCAAATATACAATACGTCTGACGAAAAAAAAATTGATAACTGGGGGAAATATCTAAATATATTTTCCAAAAAAACACGATTACTCAAAATAGCCCAGCACTAAATAATTAACTATCCTAACTGAAATATGCTTCAACTGAGCTGATCCAACGACGGTACTTCTGTCATTTTCAAAACAACCCATAAAAACCAGATTGACTAATTAAATCAAGCCAATCCGGAATATATAGAGCATCTGGTTATGCATGAACATGTTTAAATTCCTCATCTGGCTAGTTATGCTATATAAATCAGCCCCGCTATTCATCTTTACACTCATTTTCGATCTGCATCTAATCTAAATATTTGTCTATTTATTTATTTTTCCATCATTAAAGCCTCGATTTCGAGCTTCAAGTCACGCAGTGGCTACTTCGCCGCATCGCTGTATAATTTTTTTATTACTTTTTAATGGTTTTCACTCAATTGGAGTCTGATTTACAATCATTTTCACCAACACTCGATATTAACAGGCCTCGGCCATAAATTTCATGCCATAGTTATGAATATATCTCGAAATCGTAAAAGTTATTTTAAAATTCATAAACATGCCCAAGGATTAATAGGCGATTCATTCAATTTCAAAGTGGAAATGGAAAATTTTCAGGATTAATTAAATTTGTATTCATTGAGGACAGCAGATGTAAGAATCAAAATAAATCGTAGAATGGATATTATTACGCCTGGAACCTCTGTGGCGGAGCGGTATAGTGTGCTGTCTCCGGTGCGGAGTTCGAGGATTCGATTCCTACGACACCCTTAGGTGTTATATACGTCTATGAGTTTCAGTGTTTACAAAACATTTTTATAATGAATAATGTACTAGTTTAATGGCCCTTCGGAGCCAACGATGAACTGTAATTCCTCCGATGAAAAATTCAGATTGCATAATGTCATAATTATCTTTTTGGTCGAATTTATCTCATATATAAAAAGATTTTTGAGAGAATAAGAGAGATTGTGACCAAGAGAAATGGTAGTATGGGTGAATCACTTCTTCTGGAATATCTAGAGACATGCAACTATGTCAAGGGGTGTTTAACTTGAACAATACCTTCATGGGCGTCTACGAACTCGTGATTTAATGCCTTTTATATACCAAGGAAGGAAAAATAATTTTTTTACTAAGTAACCTTTTTCTGTATTTAAAATATCTTCAGATTTGAGTATTCCGTTATTTGAAAAATAGATCTATCTTTACCCCGTCGCGGTTTTGCGGGTGGTGTTAAGGGGTCTCGCAGCAACCCCAATTTGGTTAATTCATAGTAAAGGACAGATATATTAATATAAATAACTCCTCGATTATTAATGAAATGTTTCATTTAGAATCGAATAGATATGGTAGTTTTCGGATTTTCCCGGTACATATTGGCATCTGCAGCGGTTCCCCTAGAACCAAATGAGCTAAAATTTAGCATCTTCAGTTATTTTCGAGGCAGAACGAAACTATCATTGGGCAAAATTTTCCAACTTTCCGCCATTCTTCTTGTTTTTTCGTGGTTTTTTGCAATTTGCTCCACAGCTTCTGCCGATCGAGTTAGGTTTCAAAATTGGTACGTCGGTTGAGTTCATGTTGAAATACGATCCTTTGTGAGTTTCAACACTTTTGAGTCTATCAGTACGCGATGCACTTCCTGAATTTTGATTTTTTTTGTTTCGAATAAAATAGATTATTTTTAATTTTTATAACGGTTTGCTATTACAGAGTGATTTCTCTGTACGTGATGCAATTCCCAAATTTTCTTTGTTTGGTTCGAATAATATAATTTTTAAATTTCGGTTTTCTATTAAAGCGTGATTTTTCAAACCATAAATTATTCTCTTCGACGCGATGCACTCACGAGTGTTTTTTTTTTATTCTCGTAAAACATAACTTCAAAGTGTATCAAAATATGTTACGTCCTTGATTATTGCTGCGGTTTTTCTATTTTCCAAGCTTGATACAAGTACCTGAATGATGCAATATCGTTCAGCAAAGTGAAAAATTTTCACTGTGAATTCGACTATAACTTCCAGATGTGAAATATTGATTATATTTTCTGACCAAACATGAAGATATTAAATTCTTCATCGCGGACAGGTTGGAACCATAAAAAACCTGATGAAACCAACATCTTCGACGAATTCTCGTATACGGAGTGGAGAACATAAAATTGTTGGCAAACTTCCGAATGGTATTTCAGTTTTTTTTACGATAACGGCAAAAGGAGATATGTGTATTTCATTTTTCCATCAAGCCTATTTTTAATGACAATTTTCATTAGTAAACCTTTACAAGAAGGTAGCAAATGACCGTAATTTCATCGATAGAATTGTACAGACAAAATCGAATCAAAATATGCTTCATTGTCTTCAAAATTGTCCTTACAATTTATCGACAAACCGTAAAACTAAACAATGTAAAACCTCTACTGGGTAATAAGATCTATCAAGAAAATAATATTTTGTTCGTTTCCGAAAATTGGCCAAGGAAGTTATAGATTTTAATTCCCCTGGAAGGTGATTGTAAATTTTCTTAGCATTGTAAATGATGGACTTTTTCGTTATTTCTGAGGAAGGAATAGGAAGGAGAACATGATGTCCCGCAGATCTAGTGGAAGAATACCCGTGCTGTGGCACCAAGGGTACGGCATAAAAATACTTATGAATCAAGCACACCGATTCAAGTAAATATAAAGCAGGAAGCGTTAAAATTCTATTTTTCTTGAAATAAGGTTTGCAATGAGCCCTACCTTTTAGAACATACATGTAACTAATTGCTCTCTTCTGCGATTTGAAAATGGTGTCAAGTTGTGAAGAATTACATGAACCCAAAAATTTGGTACATAATATCAAAAGATTTAATATTATTATTTTGGATCAATACAATCGTAAAGCAATAACTACCCTCTCCTCAGAGGTATAGCCACTGAAAGAGACAACAGAGAAAATGCTGAAAATAACAGAAATGTACTATTGGAGAAGAGCGGCGGGTAGGTCAAGGATGGAAAGAATACCAAATGAGAGAATCACAGAAATAATGAACGTCAAGCATTCAATAGTGGACGACATTCAAGATGAACAATTAGTATGGCTTGGGCATGTGCAACGAATGTCAGAGACATCTAAACAAGTGATCCAGTGGAAACCAGGCGGAAGGAGGAAACGTGGAGGACATAAGAGAAGCTGGAGAGATGGAGTAGATGCTGTGAACCGATATTTATGTATGTATTTTGGATCATATGCGTCTCGAAGCAGGTAAACTAGGAAACATTGCATCTGCACTTGAGGCAGAGTATCGTTTTCCTTATCAATGTCATAGGATTTTTATAACTGACTACAAATTTCAATTGTCGTCTAGAACATACTGTGATACAAGAAGCGCAATCTGTAAATGAAACTATCTGAAACTGATAATGTATTATATATCATACATAATGATATGCAAACTTGCCGATGGCATTGATAAATTACGAATTTATTTATTATACAGAAGCGATTTATCGGATGGCTTATCATGTTATAATCGATCCTAACAACGAAAATATACGCATGGGCCAAGCGCTGATTCGGAAGCTTACAGCTATGTGTGTAGATAACAAATTTTTGTTCAAAGGAATAATTAATTCGGAAGATATTTTAAATACGCAATGAAGCTACGATTCAAGTCACATACAGCTGCACACAGCTGCACACCCCTGCGTGTACTTGAGGCGACTGCCTCATAATATTTTTCTAAATCACAATCTCTCTTACTTTTTTAAAATAAGTCTCAGAGTTGTGTCTTGGCAAAATGCACAGAATTTTCCTGAAAAGTGTCCATGAAAGTAGGTTTTCAATCCATAGGACTATAGAGAGAGAGAGACAAGAAAACGGTGTCATGGGACACCAGGAAGGAACGAAGTTCTTTCGGATAATACACAAGGACCACAATTTGCGAAAACGAAACATGTGCGTGTAGGGGCGCATGACAGAAGTGATAAATTATAATAATCCAAGTTGAAATAATTAATATTGAAATGATGGAAAAGAGCTCTTACGAGATTGTAAATAAAAAAATAAAAAAAGCCAGGAGTAACCTCTGGGATTCGAACCCAGAAATACGGCACACCAGGGTTCAGTACTTAGACTACTCGGCCGTCAACGCAATATAAAGTTTAGACGCAAGAGTGTATATAACGAGAGGATAACGTATCGCCACGCTATATAATTGAATATAAACCTACATTACATCGACATTATTTTATGGAACAAATTTGTAAAGCTTTATCTTTTCATTATGCCATATCTGATTCTTATCGTAATCTGTTCTTTTATGCATATAACTTATACAAAATTATTCCGATGTTTCACATCTGACGTTTTCGAGTTGCTTGTACATAAATTAATGAGTACATATAATGCATTGGCGAATTGGCGATTGACGTGGCGGAGTGGGATCAGAAAGAGAAGGGATGAGAGAACCGAAAGAAAGAAGGAGAAAAAAAAGGTATACAATATTCGCCTGTGTTAACTGAAAGAGTGACTTTCGTCAGTCTACTTCCGTCACACTTTTAGTCTCGCATATTTTTCAGTATAGTCCCGCAGCGAAATCCATATCTCCTCCAAGCTTACCGTGAGGAACTTCGTTTCAAAAAAAAACTCCCCGATGAAGATAGAAGCTGAATATGTACGAATATATCGTATGAACTGATTATAAGTGAGAAAATCATATTTATAGTTGTAACGTGTGAATTCTCCACTTAACCGCTACTACCGAACTATGCATTCAAATACCGTGATTCCTCGCTATAAAACGCCTGAATGAATGACCTGCGTACAAGAGAGTATGGAGATGGCGTT
Organism: Cynegetis impunctata; assembly: GCA_030704885.1. Classification (NCBI taxonomy): domain Eukaryota; kingdom Metazoa; phylum Arthropoda; class Insecta; order Coleoptera; family Coccinellidae; genus Cynegetis; species Cynegetis impunctata. The sequence continues at coordinate 101,174 of JARQZK010002963.1, read as the reverse complement.
GGATTTCCACGTGAAACACGTAATAATAATAATAATAATAATAATAATAATAATAATATATCTTTATTTTCCGAAATTGTTTCATTACATAGATAGCAACAATACAATAAAGAAAACAAGTCAAAATCAATAATTAAATTTGTTTACAAAAAGCTGAATATTCGCCAACATCATACGGCTCTATATCCAAAATAAATTCATAAATATTCTGTCTAAATTTGTTATACTTTAGATCAAAAGTCTTAAATCTCCTAGGACACAAGTTGAATAGTCTCATACAATTATAAAGTGCTCCAGTTTCAGTGAGGGAAAGGGTATGCACAGGATACAGAAAGGGTTCAATTCTTCGTGTTCTATTTTTATTCAGGTATTCTTCAAAATAATGCATATTCCTATACATGAAAAGCAATGATTTGAAAATATAAATACCACAGACCGTCAACAACCCATTCTTCCTAAAAACACCCCGGCAAGAATCTATGTAACCCATGCCCAACATAACCCTCACTGCACGCTTCTGGGAAACAAAAACCTGACGAAGCATCGGACTCGCCCCCCAGAAAATGATGCCATAACTAAGAAGCGAGTGGAAGTTAGCAAAATATACAATCTTTAATGTTTCTGTATCTATTTGTTTTTTCAACATATTCATGGAGTATATTACCGAATTTAGTCTTCCCTTCAAAAAATCAATATGCGCATAAAACTTCAAACTACTATCAATATGTATACCAAGAAATTTAACAGACTGACTAACATTGATCTTAACATTATTGTACAATAGTTCTTTAGGATACACCCTATTATTTCTATCGGTTACAAAAAAAATACATTCAGTTTTATCCTTATTGAGAATCAAACCATTTTGGTCACACCATTCATTCATATCATCCATAGACTTGCCAAAGATTTCCTCAGAAGAGTTTAAGTCTTTAGCAGTTATTAATATGTTTAGTTCATCCGCATACATCAATGGTGTTCGTTTAGAATCAGTTAAAAATTGTCGGTAGATCATTTACAAATACAACAAATAGAAAAGGTCCAAGAATGCTACCTGGAGGAAATCCTAGAGGTAATGACCTTTCAGGAAATAAGAAATAACCACATTGGGTATTGATAAGAACCTTTTGTTTTCTAGTAGTTAAATAGCTTTCAATAATTCTGAGCAGATTATCTCTGATACCAAATATGTCTTATTAATGAAGTAAAAGCTTATGATCGACACAATCAAAAGCTTTAGAGAGGTCTAACAGTACAGTTAATGGAATTTCGCCTTTATCTAGAGTTTTTAGTATAGCGCTAACAAGCTCAAAAATTGCCGACTCAGTACTTTTATCCTTCATGAAACCGTGCTGATTTTTAGTGAATACTTTAAATTTAGAGAAAAACTTCTTGAACCTGTTTACCAGTATCTTTTCAAAAACTTTCGAAAAAGAAGATAAAAGACTTATAGGCCTATATCCACTCATATCGTTTTCAGAACCCTTGCCCTTAAATAATGGTTAGACAATGGCAATTTTCAGTTCATCGGGAAATATCCCATATTTGAAAGACTGATTAATAACATGACAGAGAGGCGATACGATGTGTACAATACTATCTTTTATAACTTTGATAGGAATCATGTCATGACCACATGATTTTTTATTTTTTAGTTGTCTAACAGTTGCTAAAACTTCAGATTCATTCACTTCAAACATGAAAAATGATTTCTCTAGTCTTTTGAGTTTCCTATTAATTTTTTTCTTATGGAATTCTCGAGATAAGTTGGGTGCAATATTCACAAAATAATTATTAAATTCTCCAGCCAACCTTGAGAGATCCTCTGAGGCGTTGAAAGTAGATTTTCTTTTCTCTTTACCAGATAAGTTTTTGATAACATTCCAAACTGCCTTAGATTTTTCCTTTGAGGCCTTAATTTTCTGACCAAAAAACTTTTGCTTTGCTTTTGTAATGGCAAGATCATAAACTTTTTTCAATATCGGTCCCTTTAGCCAAATAACTATTGCAGAAGAAACATCGTTAATTATTAGAATTATATTCAATATATATTGAACGTTTATTCAACATAGTAAAGTTATTAAGTATATGTGGCGTCTGATAGACGGTAAGTTATGAGAAGAAATATAATTATTTCGTATAAATGCATTATCTTGAAAATCTGAATTGATTCCTTATTTAATTTTTTCGCCATTTCATTTTTTTTATTTATCTATATTGAATTATTTATCTTTCAATATTGAAATAATCATCTTGCATTTCTTAATTTAAAATATTTTTACTTTATTTGCTTATTTCATTCTCTCAATTTGACACAAGATTTTTGTAGGTTAACGATGGCAAATTTCACATGGTCATATCTTATGTTCAGTTTAATGTTGGAACATATACTGTCTTTCTTAGCATCTTTGCTTGAGATAAATCTAAATGTTAGTTTGAATTGGCCATCGATACCCTACAGATATTCTTGGAAAATATTAAGTTTGAGACTGTTGATTTGCCCCGAATTATTTTAGCCATCTTGGTTAGAGCTAAAAGCCACGTTGTCTGAAGGTTGAAATTCACCTTGTTTGGAGTTTACAAAAGAAACCACCTTGTCTGGGACTAACATCCACCTTGGCAACCCACAGCTGGAGCTGCCAAGAACTTGGGACAAAGATAGGGCAGAAGTCAAGAGTACAATCCACCTAAAGAATCTCAAACGTCGATATAAAATTATATAATAAAAAAGAAAAGATAAGTCTTATGTAAAAGAAAACAGTAAATACCTTTCATTTTACCTTGTTATTATTACTGTGAACAAATCAGAACCCTTATATGTTTAACCAATCTCCCTGCTAGCTCGGGCATAAATAGCTTTCAAAAGGGAGGTTGGTTACATAGTAGCCAATCGAAAGTGCAGAAGTAATTTTTTATCCGATTTAGAACTCCTGGACTACGATTTTCGACATTTTTTTGAGATCTGATATATATATATATATATATATATATATATATATATATATATATATATATATATATATATATTATATATATATATATATATAAATATATATATATATATATATATATATATGTATATAAATATATATATATATATATATATATATATATATATATATATATATATATATATATATATATATATATATATATATATATATATAATTGCAATGATTTTTTTATGTAAACTGAGATTCCAAGAATTTTTTATTCAGTTTCATCTGATGAAGCCATCGTGTGCCGAAACGCCGCGTCATACATTCAATTATAGTGAGCGTTGAATCAAACAACTGTTTTTCTAATAATGAGAATCGAGAATTATCTCCTTGTACCTCAAAAAGTTGATGAGAGTACAGATTTCTTACAAGACCGGATTGAACAAGGAAGATTTGAAGAACCTTTCCAATCAATCCATTTAAACGACAATGCTTTTCCGACGAAAGAACGGAGATGAAAAACACAGGCAATTTACTTTCATTTTAAGTCCTCGTTAACAAAGGGCCGATGTTTTGGCTTCAATTCGTCGCAGATCGAAGCGATGAGATGAGATGACTCTATTCTTTTTCATCATGGACAGTCCCTAATTGAACGAAGTTCGGTGAAAAGTTTAACCGATCTAATTAATCAGGAAAGTTTAAGACCAGTTTCTGGTTTCAATGAAACTGTGCAAATGAACGGAAAGGATATAAAGGGTCAGAATCGTATAGTGCTGAAGTTTCAGCAAGTTCAGCACCAAGCAAGTTGATAACGTAGCATGGAAATTATCCGACAGATAACATGGATAAATATCTAATAGTTTGAAATAACCAAGAAACACGGTTTAGTAGAAAAGCGAACTGAACTGTAGAATATAAATTTTTAAATAAATTTAAATTGAGAATATTGTAATTAACAGAAAATTTTTCATTGTAGAAAAGTGTGGGGTGCTTGGAGTCAATTGTTATAATATTTTATTTTTCACTTGTATATTATTGGTTGATTTCACCTTAGATACGGTTGCTATAAATACACTCATTATGCCCTAAGGCGTTATGAGAGGGCATTATGGATCATAACGCCCGCTCATTGTACGAGGAGAAATGAAGCAACTTCCATTGATTAAATACTTCATAATCCTTGTCGTATACGACTCTGGATTTCTCCAGCAATGAATTATTCGCAGCTTTGGCTGCATTCACTATGATATTCTTGGGTATATTCATTTTCATTTCCATTATTTCTATAAGACTACACAAAGAAAGCAGCAATGACATTCACTGAATATGATGACAAAATATCTTCACAAACGTCAAAATATCAACAAATGACATGCCTACTAGGAGAAGGAAAATGGAAAGTATTGGAGCAATGAACCGATTTTAAAATCGATTTTTCATTATAATAATAGTATATTATTCAGCGAGCGGTAATGTAGGTCATAACTCACGCAGATGAAGTTTGCAGCACGAGCTGCAAGCGAGTGCTGTAATTCATCAAGTGAGTTATGACCATTACCGCAAGTTGAATACTATACTTTATCAAAATTCAAAATAATTAGGTAATATTAACTCAATTAGAAAACGTCAGAATTATTCAAGTGACATTAGCAGATGAGTGACAGTCGATCTTACTTGGGATCTTAGTAGACTATATAGTGAGTTTTAGCAGTGAGTTATTATTACTCACGCTGTTTGGTAATAGATACTATTAATTGCTAAAACGCAGTTGAATAATGAATATATTATTCAATAGGAGTAGATAAAATAATTTTTTCGTGAAAAATAAAATATTGTAAGCACCACGTGCGTTACTAGATCCTAACGCCCATTGGACAACATTCATCCGTCGGGCCAAAGGCCCTCGGGCCGAATGTTACCCTCCGGGAGTTAGGATCTATATACCCCACTTGGTACATAAATAACATTATTAATGACAGATATTGGTAAAAGTGGAGTCATTATGAAAATAAACCTTAAAAAGCACCTCATGCTACATTTTCTACGATAAAAAGATTTTTTTCTGATAATTAATAATATAATAAAAACATATTTTGTCCACGACTGTACTATAAATCATTCATTATACGTGTGCTTCCTGAAGTATAATGATACCTATTATTCACTACTATTGAATAATGGTTTATTATATACTGCATGACGTCACACTCAAAACGTATGTCCAAACTTGAGACTATCATTGACATTGTTAGTATAGTATCGTTATTAGATTTTTAGGTTTTGTGTAACTAAGATAACTTTTAGGCAAATTATTAAGCTAATATTTAATATAATGCCCAACTTATTAAATATTTGTTCTAATAAATTATCTATTTCATTTTTATCAGAGTGAAAGAAAGGAATGAAATCGATGTCAAGTATGAAATAGTTGACGTTTACGTGAGTATGCAATTTTCAGTGAGCACAGAAAATGTTATGTCAACGCTTTTGATAACTATTTTTATTGTTGAAAATGCAGGTTATTACTAATTTTTCCGAGGAAGTCGTGGACAAAGTATAGTATTCTACTCGCACAAAATTACAATTTTTCACTCGGGTGAATTGCGACACTCGCTTGCAGCTCGTGTCGCAAACTTCACCCTCGTGAAAAATAGCAATCATTTTGTGCTCGTTGAATAATATACTATTATATATAATAAACATCATTTTTAATTTAAATTCATTGAAAATAAGTTGTAGTTTCCTTTTGAATCGTGTTCTTTGAGCTATTAAATATTTTCTACTTTTGAGTTCGGTTATCTACAGAAGCGTGTTTTTGAGTTTCTTTGAACTATTATTTATTTTCTATTTTTTAGTTCTGCTAACTACAAAAGTGCGTTCGTTATTTTTTTGGAACTATTATTTCATAGCGTTTAAAATAAAATGTTTTTAAACGCGTACTTGGCACAAGCACACTACCGGGTATCGTATTTGAAAAATTGCTAATCCTGAAGGTCCTAATCTGGATAATGGGACAAACTATTCAAATTATTGCATTGTCGTCGGTCCTTTTAATAAATATGCAAAGTTTCAAATCAAACCGACGTTAAGAAGGGGGTGAACATCACGTTCCAAGATTCTGTTACATAGATACATTTGAAGGCATTATTCCAAAAACCAGATAAGTTCAAAATATCGTATTTTGAAGTTGCCGCCATTTTAAATGCTTTAAGACATTGGCTATCTATTGGTGTAATTTGTTTCACCAAAAACCGCACATGTTGGGAGATATAAGGCATAGAAATAAGTGCGATTCTACAAAAACAAGATAAGTCCCTGACAATTCCGGCAAAAACCAGACAAGTCCAGGATTTTGTCTGGTTTTTTCCGTCACACGTGTGTGGTACGTTGTAACCGCTCAGAGTGTAATACGCGTTTAAACAGTAAAGTCGTTATATATTTCGTTACTGATTAAGCCTTTGAAAAAAAAAAAGAATTATATTATAAAAGGCCAAGGAAGGGAGCCTAACATGCTTGTCTTAAAAATTTTCAAGAAAGTTACTTACCTCTTTCCGATGAAAGGACACAGCTATCTTCCGAATGATCAAGATTTCGGCTCAATCGGGAACAAGAAAAAGAAAGCCAACATAGTGACACTTCCAGAACATTGGGACAAAGTAGTGCAGGATGCACGAAAACATCCTTCAGCATTAAAACTGAAAATAATGACCCACAAAGACTTTTTCGATATAAGAATCGCTGTAGAGCCTTTTTTTCAAACACCTATACCTCCACTAAAATTGCAAGATAAAAGAATGATGTTGTTTGACAGAGATGATATTCATGTTAATCTGCGAAAATCGTACTATGGATTGTGGGACAGGCAATTGTGATAAATAAGTCCTTCAAAAGCATAGTTAGTACTATTGAAATTTCAAAACTTTACCAGTCACCTCCAGGAATACAACCTGCAAAAGCAACAAACCTGCGAGAACTTATCAAGTACCTTGAGAACCCACTTCACCAACAGTACTATGAGTCTTTACTGGAGAATCCTGCTTCGACTTCTAGTAATAATGCAAATGAAGAGGGCAACGTTGATATTGATGACGATGATAATTCCAATGGCTGTGAAGATAACTAGAGGCCTGTTATTTTGCAAAAACTATTTTTTGTAATAACATTAAATAAGAAATAGAATATTACAAACTAAAATTTCGTACTAACTTTCTGCAAAAACCAGACAAGACATATCAATTTTATTTATTTTTTCAAAAAATGTTATATATAGAAATTTTATTATAGAACCTACGCGAAGTTATCAAAAAGAACTGACCATATAAAAATTTTTGAAAAATTCCAAGCGCTACAAAGGAAGCTACACTGTTTTTCAAGTTTCTCAAAACCATAATTTTTGGACTTATCTGGTTTTTGGAATAATGCCTTCATTTATATACCAAGCTAATAAAAGCGTGTTAAAAACGAAGACATCTCCGGTAGGTTGTTTAGCAATCAAATTTTCGCAAGAGATAATTATATTGAAAACGAAATAACAAAGCTTGAGGGATCTACACCAAGTTTTATTAGAAATAAGTTTGTTCATGCGGCTAGCGGTAGGAGTTGACTGATGGAAATCGTCACGTAACGCATGACAAATTATATGGGGAGCTTCTTCGAAATACAGCAACAGATGGTTGTGGGCACGTTGTGAAAGATAAAAGAGGACGTGATTTATGTCGTTGACGAGATGCGAGGATTTGGTCTTCCCATAGAAAACGTAAAATACTCATACTACACAAAACTTGTCATTATATTACTGGTGTTTCGAAAAATACGAATTTTTTAAATATTGTAATTTCTATGACGTTCTACGAGCACAGCTATGGTCGATTCAAATGTTAGCTGTATCTGAAATATGTGTGACAACACTGGAAATACTAACCATTGCTAAACATGATTACAAAGTAGATAATACCTACCACAGATTAAGGTAAATTGCCAGTCATTGACGCCCTCCCAATAATTGACAACGTCATCTTTTTTTTCATTTAATAAGATATCTACAAGCCTATTGGCAATAATTATGAGTATTAACAATTATCATAGTGATTTGGCAACACTGCTTTGGTCGGACATGTTGTTACCTTATTTTGTTACTGTTTGTGTTGTAACGTGTTCTAAATTGTAACCCCAGTTACTGAAATTGTTAAGGTTACATTACCCTATTTAAAAAAAATTATTCTGACAAATGCTGTCATATTTTTATTTGTTTTGTTGCTTGAACTACATAGTAGAAACCTTGAAAATGCTATATTTGCTAGAAAAATATCATCTATTATAAATTTCAGGTTACAATTTTAACATGTCAATTATTGGAATCTCAAAAAGCTAATTTCCAGTAATTGACACCCATGTCAAACACTGGTCTGAAGAAGCTATTAGTTATTTTAACAGTACAAAAATGTGCACTCAAGGGCGATGTTGCCAATATAAGTTTTTTTAGGAAAACATTATTCTATCCAGTATTTGACAGGGGTGTCAATCACTAGGCTGTCAATAATTGGAATTCACGGGAATGGTTTTTTGCAGGCTACTTAATTATGGCCCCTAAAAAGAATAACACTCAAGAGCAAATTAATTATGCTCTGGAGTTAGTTCAACGTGGATCTTCTGTTGCTGCAGCAGCAAAACCCCAATCAAATCAGTTTTGTTTTTAAGGAAGCAATAATAGTATATTATTCAACGAGCACAAAATGATTGCTATTTTTCACGAGGGTGAAGTTTGCGACACGAGCTGCAAGCGAGTGTCGCAAATCACCCGAGTGAAAAATTGTAATTTTGTGCGAGTAGAATACTATACTTTGTCCACGACTTCCTCGAAAAAATTAGTAATAATCTGCATTTTCAACAATAAAAATGGTTATCAAAAGCGTTGACGTAACATTTTCTGTGTTCACTGAAAACTGCATACTCACGTAAACGTCAACTATTTCACTTGACATCGATTCCATTCCTTTCTTTCACTCTGATAAAAATGAAATAGATAATTTATTAGAGTAAATATTCAATAAGTTGGGCATTATATTAAATATTAGTTTAATAATTTGCCTAAAAGTTATCTTAGTTGCATAAAACCTAAAAATCTAATAACAATACTATCCCAACAATGTGAATGATAGTCTCAAGTTTGGACATACGTTTTGAGTGTGACGTCATGCAGTGTATAATAAACCATTATACACACTAGTGAATAATAGGTATAATTGTACTTCAGGAAGCACACGTATAATGAATGATTTATAGTACAGTCGTGGACAAAATAGTTTTCTTCAACAAAACGGTTCCTTAATTACTGTCAATGACTGGGATGTCAATCACTAGAAAATTGATGTCAATAACTAATCCTCCCTGTCCCATTTTTTCTTTAATTATTAAAAAATATCAAAAACACATTTTATAATATTTGTTTTCCACAATTATATTGACTTAAATATTACTTCAACTCAGTACAACTGAAAAAAAATATGATTTTTTGAATCAAAATTTCCTTCTTAATGGGTCAATAACTGGCAATTTACCTTATTTTGAATTCATAATTCTAGAATATAATAAAAGTGAAGTTTGGACACAATTAGAATCAATTAGTGAAGTTTACTATTTTGACCATTGTATTATATGACTCTGCCATACTAACTACAGTTTTCAGAAAACGCGTGAGGGCTGCAGAGATCCGACACTAAGGTTTCGCACGAAGTGCGATTCGAACACATTAAATTATGATTTGCAAAACCACGCTTTAACTCTTTCGTACGGTGGTTCAAATTTTGAACCACGCTTTTTTTGTACCGTGCAGTACGGTGGGGTAAAATTTAAACCACCATATATTCAGTCTTTTAGCTAAAAGGGACACGGGTTTAAATCGTACACCTCTATAGCGGGCCGTTTATTGGGTTATACAGAGTATTATGACTCATTTTGTTTTGACTGGAAACGGTTGTTCATTCGAGAAATGCATATGGTTTTTATCATTCCGTCGCGGCCGGCTTACGTGATATTCTTTTAGTGTGAAAACGTTTCTTTCGAAAGATACTTTAGAAAACTAGTGAAATATAGTCTACAGGACTTATTGAAGGTATGTGTGTATATTTTTTTGGTTCTGTACCTTGATTTAATGAGTTTTGAATCACAATTTCAGGTGTTCAAAAATTGTACCACCGTACTGCAGTGCAATATGAATAGAAGGAGTGAACCTCTCCCATTCAATTAGGTCGGAATGACAGTAGATGAGTTTTACGATAAAATCGAGCGAATTGAGAATGGTGACTGTGTTTCGATACCTTCCAAAAATGTTTCGGACAAGGACAGCGACTTGGAAGACGATACGGTCGAATTACTGGAAGAGGAGGATGGCAATGCAGAAGTGAGCTTTCATTCAGATGAGGATGAATGGAATACAAGTGCCAATTTGCCATTAGAGACATTGGTCTAGATGCATAGGTCTCAAAATATAATAGAATGGGGTAATCTCCAGACTAGTGTATCGCCACCAGAACCATTTATTGCCGATACCGGTCTACCACAATTCATCGTGATCGTGAAAACCTGAATCCGTATGAAGCTTTCAATATATTGATCACTGATGATATTTTGAATCACATGCTTTTTCAAACCAATTTATATGCGGAGCAGCAGTACCAAGTGTCTGGAAAACCTTATAGACAGGCAGAATGGATGAAACAAAAATTTTTTGGAAATTAATATTCTGATGGGCATAAAAAAATTGCCCAGCTTCAGAGATCACTGGTCTACATCTCAGGATCTTCACGATCCGTATATTAGCCAAGTGATGACCTTACCTAGATTTGGATGGTTTCTCACAAATTTTCATCTGAACGATAATAGCGTAATTCCAGAACGCAGCAGTATTAACTATGACAAATTGTATAAGTTGAGGCCGTTTCTGGATTCCTTCAAAAATAATATTCAATTGTGCCTTCAAATCCATGAAAACATAGCCGTAGATGAGTCTTTGATAAAATTCAAAGATCGCTCTTCCTTGAAGCAGTATTTGCCTAAAAAGCCTATCAAACAATGCTGCAAAGTATGGGTACTAGATGATTCAACAGGGTACTGCTGGAATTTCAATCACTCACATAAGTATGCTGGTTCAAAAAATGCACCACCCCCAATTTTTTTGTCAATTGACTTCAGATTTTTTTTATGCTTGTTTTCACTTCATTATGATATAACGAATCAACATGTTCCATCAATCTTCGTTTTTTCGAATAAAATTTTTTTTGTACCGCTAAGGTTTTATTTCCACTGGAATTGGTGTACCGCAAAGAGTTAATAGCAAACCGTAATAAATATCATAAAATAATTTACTTCAATAAAAAAAAATTGCGAAGTGCACCACGTAGTGATGCGATTCAAACTGAATAGTCTTCGCGATGTGTAACGCGGTTGGGAAAAAGAGTTGAAACCTACAAAAAATCGTATATCAAATCGCTAACTCAAGCTTTGGTGGTGAGCAAATTTCCAAAGAAAACGGAAAACAGAGGAATATCTACGTGAAAATGGAGGCGGTTGGAAGAATGTAACCACATTTTGATAGTTTCGTTCTGCTTCATAAACAATTCCTTATACGTACCTAAGTTCAGCTCATTTGGTTTGATGGAACTGATGGAAGTTTTGATTTTCAAGAGTCTATGATTTCAGTATTTGCTATAGGAATGAGGGTATAACGACTCGTTTAGGGAGAGATTAAGAGATACTCTTCTTGTTTGCCAAGCTTTCGAATTTGATTCAATTCTTCACCAGGGCTTCTGGAATACAATATTGATATTAATTTATACTCAGTTTCTTGAGAAATTGACTTACTGAATTCGAGGTTAAGGGGAAAAATTTTCTCAGCCATAAACATTCTTCGTCTCACAATTTTCATATAGTGCAATAGACCATTATTTTCGAGAAAAATACAACCAAAAAGCAATGAAGGTGGATACCTGATTCTAATAATCAGTAAATGGAGAGGACATCCTACTTGAGAACTGTACATATATTTAAAAGAATATTCCAAAATACAAAGAAAAAATTATGAAGAGGATGAACCTGAAAGAATCCTTATAGCATATAAAATAAGTTACTCTCACGTTCAATGTGCACCTCGAAAAATTCCCAACAGCCAAGAATTTCTAGAATATCTCATGAATTTCCTGCAGTGTTTTTATAACTTGTTCTGCACGTACATTCTCGTTAAATGATTAAATTTTGCTATTTTCCCTTTTCCGCTCTTTCGTAATGCAGAATTAGTTTCCGTAACAAATTTTCCAGTTTGATGATATCCTAGATTTTTCTACCTGGCAATATAATTCCGCCTTATAGGTAGCACACGTGTTTCGATAGACTATCGTTGTCCAGACAAACGAAATTGTTATTGTTTAGGTTCTGATTACAGTACGAGGAAACTCATGGTTTTTTCGACGAATTATAAATCAGCTGGCCTATCAATTTACGATAGGTATGATAAGTATCATATGATTCGAATATACATTCAATACTGATATCATTGTTTTGACTAATAATTATTTTAGTAAACTTTATGTGCAATGAAGGTTAACAATTTCTTATAATATATATATATATATATATATATATATATATATATATATATATATATATATATATATATATATATATATATATATATATATATATATATATATATATATATATATATATATATTTAACAAAAACAAAACTTGAATTTACTACGTTTATTATCACAAAAATACTTTGAAAAATATAACACTCTGATTGCAATTTCGGTCACTAGACCATCATCGGGCAGATTGAGTTAAATTATAGATTTGCGCTTATGGGCGAGAAAGAATTATTGCAGGTACCTAAATAGACAAGAGGAACACATTTCAAGAAGGGCTAATAGAAGTGGATTTCCCAAAGTGGTACAATAAAATGTTCTCAGAAAAATATTGTTTGAATACAATAAAAATAGGAGAATATATGAAGTCAATCAGCTATACATACATATATATATATATATATATATATATATATATATATATATATATATATATATATATATATATATATATATATATATATATATATATATATATATAGTGCCGGATTAAGCCAGCCCTGGGGCCTGTAGCAAATTCGGCCAAGGGGCCCTTGGTTTGCTTTAGGTTCTCAAGTTTATGGTATTAAATTCAGATTATAGAATAAAACCGAAAATGTGTGTGCGTGACAACCCGGAGCGCTATGTAGGAACACGTATATCTGTGCGTGTAATGACAACAGTTTTTGAAATAAACTTTCTATATTTTTTTATTACTTTTACAAATCAAACAGGTTGGCTTTTTTTAACTTTGGTGATAAAATAGTTCGTATATTATTTTAAATATTCATTAGGTACAATCAAAGCTACATACGCACAATCAAATTCAAATTTATATTTATGTATGTAAATGACATCCATGATACTTGTGAAAGAGCTATTTGAGCCAATTTGCCTACGGTCAGTTAGCTGATTATGGTTGAGCCATGAGAACTGACAAGAAACTTGGGCCACTATTTTTCATTCGCCAAGGGGTCACAAGTATTGGTGTTACAATAATATGGTGGAATGTAAACTGATGCAACTAAAATACAATGCTAGACTAACATCTAAAGAGCTTTTTACAGTTTTTTACGTTGTGCCAAATATAAATGTCAATAAATTTCTAATAGTTTGATAGTCAATAGAATACTATTTTATTTGTTCGGGTTTTACGACTAGCTCGATAGATGACAATATCAGGGAATTCTCCCGTCTGTTTTGCAGTGCTACAAACTTGCGTGTAGTGCAGTGCAAGTATTACAAACACATAACTTGCGCGGCCAGCTCTAAATTTTCAGAAATTTGGTACAACTTAAAATTATTGTTGTAGATTTTGACACCAACGTTTCTCGTGGTGAATATTATACAACCTATACCTACGATTTAACGTGACAAAATCGAGTTTTAGATATTTAGGTGTGAGTAAAGCATAGCCTAATCGCTTCGCGTTTAAGAAATGCAAGATATTTTACGCTTATCTAAACTTATTTTTTTTAACTGTCAGACAGGCGTTGGAGCGCGGGTCCCCCCAATTCAAGGGGCCCGTAGCATTTGCTACTCTTGCGACGTGGCTAATCCGGCACTGATATATATATATATGTATATATATATACATATATATATATATATATATATATATATATATATATATATATATATATATATACATATATATATATATATATATATATATATATAGGGTGTTTCGTAAAAAGGGTAGAATACTGCAACATAAGTTGAGTTTCCTCAATAAAAAATGTTACTAACTGCATCCGTTTTCAAGATTTCTTACGATTATGCCGAAACTACTGGCAACATTGTAATGAAATTTTGTACGAATATATTTTGGAAGCTGACACATCACCAACATTCCTTTTGATATCTGCTTCTCATAGAGGGCGCTAGTTACACGGTTCATACCGAATACTTTTGAACATGACTTTTTTTTGGTTAAATTTTGTAGTACAAATGTTATGTAATGTACCTCAAACACGATTCAATTTTATACCAAAAAGGTACTGTTGGTAAAACTCGATATTGTGTACCGATTTCGGGATATTTCAATTTGAAAATGATGAAGTGAGAAAAAGTTATGTTCAAAAGTATTCGGAAGGAAGCGCAGTGACTCCTAAAATGTACTTTCGACATTATCGTAAGAAATGTGTATACATTTTTTTTTAATACCCGGTATATTGAAAGTGGATGCTTTTACCATATTTTTTTACTGATCAAACTCAACTTATTTTGCAGTGTTGAAACAATATGGCTGAAAGTTGGTAGACTTAATAGATGGATAACAAGTTTCAATTTGCAAAATAAATCTTAACTGAATAATAAAGATTTTTTGAACTGAATACGTTATGAAAACCTGGCCTTTTAAAGCACCTTACTGCGATAGTTTAAAAAAAAATTAAATTGTTTTAATTTTTTTGCCGTGCGTATTCATTTGATTTAAATATGTGGAATATATTTTACCATTTAGATGGTAAGAAGAAGTGTAGACCTGCACGTATGTAAGCGAAATAGCAAGGCAGTCCAGTGTAAAGAGCTCCAGCAGACCAGCGCGCCACGTAAGGTGGAATCTTTCATTACTGTTTGTTTGCGGCTTACCCCTAACCGGTTCGTTGCGTATCTCTAGGGCAGTGGTTACCAACTTGTTGACGTTTGCCGTCGAAAATTTAATCATGTGCAAACCATTCATACCTAGATTTGAAAGGGGAATTTTCTGTGGGAATGGGATGTCCATCAACCAGACGAAAAAGAGTACAGGGATTCTCTTCGAACATTAGGATGCTGAAATATACATTTTCATACACTTTCGTAGTTCGTCTCACAAGTGAAAATAGCTCGAACCTCACAATGAAGATTAATGTATTGAATTCTTTCAGCCTTTTTCAATTTGCAAGGATCAGACTAAATTTCGACCTATGTACTGACGGATCCTCCCACCTACCACCCTCTAGTCTCTTGCGGACCACCGGATGGGAACCATTGTTGTAGGAGTACACATGCCCCAGATTGGGAACCGCAAACCCAGTTTATAACAAAACAGCATAATTAGGAGATAATAATAATAATATCGAACACAGCATCAACGAAAAATTATATGACATTCCAAACAAAAACAAAAATTCTTTATGGACTCATCTATGGAATAATTTGTTCTCTAATGGAGCATCTTCTTCACACAATCTTTGAATGTTCTCTCGGGCAGTTGTTTTGTTCTGCCCGGGAGCCTATTAAAGATCTTAAGACCCCAATAGTGCACACTCTATTATGATATGGAATGGGGTAAGTTCGTTCCTGGTTCTTGTGTTGAACCGGTGGAATGAACCATAACATAGAAAAGTCTCCAAGTTCATGTGGACATGAGTGGCACATTCCAATATGGCTGGTATGTAGAGTATTTTAAGTTAATGAGAAACATATGCACTGTTGTCCATTTGTTTCAGATTGAGGATCGGTGGAACTGCGTTTTTCTGCAGAATTGAGAGGTCCTGACCATGTAGTGCCGTACCCAATGGAGAATTCCGTATGTCGCAACTTAGTGGAAGTTTGCGACGTAGGTAAGCAGGGCAACTGAATATACTGCAACCGCAAGTTTGCTTTTTCATATTTTCAAGATGTGGCTCCCATGACAGGGGTCTCCGTCTAATGTCACTGCAAGCAGTTCAATGACCTTATTCTTGAATGAATTGAGTTCATATTTGATAGTTTTGTGTGACCCATCTGCAAATAGTAGGTATCTAAAATCTGAATTCATCAGCACCCTAATCCAGGTCATTCATGTAAATGATGAATAGCAGAGGTCCAAGCCTTGAACCCTGAAGGACTACAAATTTCATATGTCTCTTCTCTGATAAAACTTTGTTCTCTTCGACTTATTGTTGTCTGTTGGAAAGCAACTATCAGACCAGTTGCAATACTCTCCTCTCCAAACCATAATGTCGAAGTTTATCCACCAAAATAACTATGATCAACTTTATCAAAATCTTTCTATATATATTTTGTGGTTGTTTCAGGTATCCACCCCTCATCCATTGCTTCAATAATGTTCTTCACAAGTTCAAGAGAAGCATTGTCGTTGTTGATCTAGGGTTTCTGCTGTCATTGCTCGCCGGGAATATCGACTGCAAAATATGCGGACAAACTTGTTTTGATGACTTCTTCGAATAACTTGGACAGAATGGGTAAAATGTAGATAGTTCAAAGGACCACTGGAGATCACTGTCGATCATCCTTTTTATGAATGGGTAACACCTTTGCAACCTTGAGTGTTTTTAGAAAAATATATTGAAAATATTCGGGAGAGGTCCAGAAATTTCAATGTACATTGATACATTTTGTATTGATTCCATAAATAATCAGTTGATTTCAAAACAGCGAACGCCACACAATTTTATATTGATACTTGTTATATTATCCTCAATCGTATCTCAAACATTGCTGCGAACATAAAAAATGAAGTTAATATAGCAACTGCGACGTAAGAAGTGTATCAAATTCTGATTACAACGTCACACGAAATTCTCATTAACCGATAAATAGTAACGACGCTCGTTCAATTGAGACTCGCATCGTGTTCGTTAAGTACACTTCAATGATTAGGAGTATGTGTAGCTGTGATCCACAAACCGAAGCGAATTAAATTGGTTGATTCGATCTCAATAGCTGCACGAGTGATTAAATTAACACGAGACTGATGACTGCAGTTCACGCGTTGAAATCATCGCACCAGTATGCAAATCTACGATGCCTGTATAGGATCAAGAGATCATCAGAACTATAAGTTTTGCTAGCAATTCGCCGTATAATGTGAGATTATTATGATTTTTGATATTTGATTCATTACAAACTTGAACATAGGAGGGCTGGTTTTTACTGATATACCAAATGATAACGCTGCTCAAGGACACCGAGATGATTCCAATAATAATGGCCCTTTATGCCGGATTTGAAAGGAACTAAGTCTTAGCCAAAAGGAAATACTTTTCAAGGTAGATAATTCCATTGTTGCATTTCGGTTAAGAAATGCTTTGTGATAGATTGATGTTCTTGAGATGGCCACGGCAATGTATTATCTGCATACTTTGTGGGACCACTGAATTTTGCTCCTGGTGGAATAATGAAGAACCTCTGCCATGGTGCGATGATAACATATGTAAGGGACCGAACAGAACAAGTGGCTCTCGGTGGAGATGGAGATTGCGGAGAATGCTAATAAAATAAATAATAAAGTTAAGTAGGGGTCGATGTCGACAGCACATAGCAAAGAGGTTACCAGCGATGCCTAGTCGAGCTAGAACCACTATCAAGTGAAGTAGTTCGATGAAATTTGAATAAAAAAATAGATGCTTTCGCGATGTTGTGCAAGTCAAGTGATGATAGTGATGAAATGTAAGCTGTCACCAAGTGGTTATTGTTATGATGTCTGTGGGTTTTGTCGCCACAATACGGAAGTGAGCTGCACAATTGCTTCCTTCATATTAAGCGGTTGAAATTATTCAAAAATAAACTTAATACGCAAAAGAGAAAAAAGCTGGCAACTGGAGTACCCTAGCGCACGAAATGACAGACGCCACACGTCTTCTATGCGAGCTGCTGTCGAGGGGATGACAGCTTGGCCTTGAACGCACCAATCACAGGAAAGCATGCTTGTAGACCGCGCAGTAAGCGTATGTAAAACAAACTGATTTGATTTTCAAAAGCATCGATGTGAACCTCCTGGATGGCATCGCGCTAAACCTCCACCGCGACCGCGACCCACTTGATCTATTCGTACCCTTAGAGAGGCACAAGTCGGAAACATTCCTCCGATGTTCTAGTGAATGAAGCAGTTAATAACAGGTTGTCTATCCCCTCGGCCTTTTTGAATCGAGTCAAATAGGAACAAAAATGGATTCAGATCAGAATTCAAAGTATGAGAGTAGTATTCCCATGCTAGACGAACTTGAGCCATAACAGATATAAAGCTGACTTGATATTGTTTCAAAAGTCTTCATACCACATTAAATTGGAGTAAACCCCGAATTATAAAAGATGCAGTTTATTAGTTTGCTTAATCATTTGATTTCTCAGCTATTAAGGAAAGGAGGAAGTTTTTCTTGAGAACCTGTGGTCGCTTCTAATGTCGCACATGCAATCGTGCGGCATTAAAAGCAACTGAATGATCAGATCCCGAAAAGGAAATGATGTAAAGGTCTCTATTTATGAACTCTGTCCTGTCTGTCTGTCCTGTCAGTATTCCCTGTCTGTATGTCTTGTCTGTTTGTCCGGTCTGTCTGTCTATCTTTCTACCTCTTTATCTATCTATCTTTCCATCTATCTATATAACTATCTATATATCAATCTATATATCTATCTATGTATCTTTGAAACTATTAATCTATCGATCTATTAACAACAATGGTCAGATGTAAAAGCATTCATAGACTTCTTGTTGATGGTGGATGCTATTAGAGTACCGTCGTCAGCGAAGCTAACAATTTAACAATTTCGTGCCTAGTTAAACTTAAGTATTATAGACATGTATAAGAAAAAAGTATCCGTAACAAGATCGACGTTTAAGCCATAAAACCGGTAGTATGAGGGTCGACCGCAATACAAATTTGCCTTCGATCTAGCCGCATAGAGAAAATTTTGATTTATATGGAAGGTAGTCTGCAGAAGTATTTAAGAGAAAACTAATAATTTCATCTACTCGACATATACACAGAACGAAAAACGTACGTGAATATAATGAATAAAACCATTGAGATAATGTATTCGGACATCAATTTTCAACCGATGCTCAAGTTCATTGATTCAATGTATTATTATTGATTGCTTGATGTTCAAGTGATTATATCAATCCCCGAGAGGCATTGATTTCATCACCTGGATTTCAAAACAAAGTACATTCTACTAATGACCATTGTGTATCAGTCAATCAACATCCAGCATGATATTAATGTTTTCTGTACATCAACCGATCACCTGCAGTCATTGAATTAAGGAATCCAGGACATTGACTCAATCAGCGATACATTGATTCTAAGCCATGCGCACAATGACTTTCGAACATCGTTCAATGTTCGAAGACGTTAATATAATGTAAAAATACATCAATCTGAGCCTACTGGTTGCACTTTTTGTTTTCATAAATAAAATAGACTAGACTATATATATATATATATATATATATATATATATATATATATATATATATATATATATATATATATATATATATATATATATATATATATATATAATATATATATATATATATATATATATATATATATATATAATATATATAAATATAAATAAATATATATATATATATATATAAATATAATATATATATATATATATATATATATATATATATATATATATATATATATATATATATATATATATATATATATATATATATATATATGTATATAGTGACAGGTTTATAATTGCCAATAGGGAAAAAATGTCTATATATTATTGCTAATGCTCCAAGCAATTATGATGGCACTGTCGAAGGAGTACGTTGCAAAGATAACTACAAACAGACACAAAAGATTAATTGAATTGGAATAATACAATTTATTTTTCAAATATTGACATAAGATATGTGTTTTACTGTATACAATTCCTGGATTAGCGCGAGGTTTAAAAAAAGTATTCAATAAACGACCAAAACATAATACTTTCTGGAGAAAAACTTAAATTGGAAACATAAATAATATTTAAACAACTATTAACAGCTCTTATAACATTGAAAAACTTATATCTAATTCCATCGAAGTATGTATATAACTCTCTTTGAATTTTTGTTATATCTTCGCCAATTGCGAACACAAAAGATTGAATTGAAGTTTTCTGGGAATTCAAAATGTATATCCATTCTTCAATTTCTTGTGGTGTTTTTGCAAGATATAAAAATGAGTGCTGTAAGTGAAAATTTTTTGGTATGCATTTTTCCAGTAATATCGTTCTTTACAACTTTGTTGGTGGCTGCTTCATCTCGCCCATCTAGAAATAAAAATGTATTATGGTCAAAAATGAAAAAGGTGAATTCCAGATTTTAGAAAACTGATTTTCTTTTTCATTGGGACTCTACTTTTTAATGAAATGAGTATGTTATGAACTTTAAATGATGTTCACGAAATATGTATCAAATTATTCTCAAGCTGTCATTTGATTTCATAACAAATGAAAAAAGTGTTCTCTTTCAACCCTGACATAGAATAATAATATCAAGCTCTTTTTGAACTACTAACATTAGCATCACGGGGTGAACACCATTCACTGAAATACACAATCTACACAAGCAGATACTTACTTTCCTCGATATTTTCGATTTACAATGGGCCTAGTAAATACTCAATCGCCTTGTCTTTGACATTGCCAT
Source organism: Cynegetis impunctata (assembly GCA_030704885.1). Lineage (NCBI taxonomy): Eukaryota > Metazoa > Arthropoda > Insecta > Coleoptera > Coccinellidae > Cynegetis > Cynegetis impunctata. The sequence continues at coordinate 80,245 of JARQZK010002963.1, read as the reverse complement.
TGAACAGAAATGCAATAATTTTTCACAGTTTTTGAGAAAAAAATTATCATTTTCGTTCTTCATGGTTGAGTCCATATCGATCTAGAAGTAAAGTTATAATAGTTAGTTGCAACTATAGCTATATTATACCTATTGAATGTAATAGGTAATACATTAAATTATACAAGATAAAATTAAAAATCATGAAAAATATACTTGTTGACCATGGACAATTTAATATATTACATAAAGTGAACAAGGAAAATTCTTCAATAATTTAAAAAAAACATACCTACGCCACAGTTGCAAAGTAGACATCTTATGTCAGAAAGTTTGTATTCTAGCGACGGGTTTCTGCATTTTCGATCTCAGCGGTGAATTGTTGGTTTCCAATATCTTTGGTGGAGGGCGCTTTGGGTTGTTATACAGATAGTTGTCCGACCATGATTTGTATTGAGAAAAAGTAAATACTGAATTAATATGAAGGTGCTTGGAATATTTCGGGGTCTACTTCAGATCCAGATCACACTTACAAGTATCGTCACAACCTGCAATAAATGATTATTTTTCAAGATGATGTTGAAATAGTTTAGACCGTCAAATTTTAGTGAATAGTAGATTTTTTGTAAATACAATTTTCTTTTCAGTAATTTACTGAATTTACAGGGGTATTTAGCAAAACAATGTATGAGCAAGTTTCATTATTGGGCATATCTATTTCTTATAGCAAAATTCATAGTAGTTCGCGAAATAATATAAAAATTGTTCAAAATGCAATATATTTATATATTTTTACTATAAGTGCTCGAAACACGCCATGTTTTCATTCTTTCGTCTCTTTCAACACTGTTCAGTGTAACTACTTATTTTTTTGAGATTGTATTCTGGCAAAAAATATTTTCGTAACTTTTATTCAAATGTTTTAAAAAACTAACAAGATTTAAAAAATACAGTTACTGTACTTACCACCTTCTAAATAAACTGCTTCCACAAAAATTTACTTATACACAAATAACACTTCACCGTTTGGCAGTTAGCGTTAGATAGATACTCGTATAGCGAATTAGGCGGAAATTTGGCATATTTACGTTGAGACGGTGGGGGTGCAGCCAGAAATTCATCAATCGATGATTCTTTAAGCATTGTCCCAATGCTCTCGGACATTGACCGAATGACTTAATACATTAGGTGATGAATGCAGTGCATTGCTATGATGAACTATACATAGGTTAATGTTTTCAATCATTAATGTTATGCCTATTGAACATAGCTTTATTAAAAGAGGGATTATGACAATGTGTCGTGATGATTAAAGGTACATAGTATTAATCACTATGTGGTCATTAACTTGATGTATTTTTCACATTGCTCTGATGTAAATAACATTATGATGATGACTATTTTCATTAGATTTATGATTTAATTACATTATCATAATGACCTAGATTTCATTATAACAACAAAATCGTTGATTGATCAATCACAGCAATTCATTATTATCAATGAATTTTGGACATTGTCCTAATGAAAAATACGTTATGATAATGAATATGCGGTCAATCATTGGCAGTGATTGATATCAGGCTCATTATTATTTTCTGTGTACTAATTATACTAATTACTGACTAGTTACACTACCTTTCTTTTCAAGCAAATGAAAGACGTGAGTTAAGGAAAATGTGTTAACTAGCAAGGGAAATCCTCGAAAGGTTGAAACAACAAGTATGTACAATTACGATTACAACAACAATGGATGTTTTCACGGCCATTATCTACATTACTACGCTATAATCGGCGTTAAAAAACTGAAAAATCGTGTAGTAAATTTAGGTGTCTAATTTTCGGCAATAATGTAACCAGATTCTTACTCATAAATCATCATTTCACTTGGTTTGAAAACGCATACATTAATTAACAAAATCGATAGTTTCTTCTGATCTAAAAATAATGAGACAAGGAAGGAACCTCTGATTCCAAGAGTATTTCGTCATTTATTTCTCTGTAATGATCATGAGTTTCCAATTACCTTAGTAGCATAACAATAAAATTACTCAGAGTACCATTTCGTACAATACCCTTGCGGGTTTTCAGATTCATGATAGAAAAAAACAATACTTTATTCCTACCGAGAATACTGAATAGAATTCGAAATAGAATTGTGAATTTTCGTATGCAATTAAACCTGAAAATCAGCGTCGTTCGAGGCATTTCTGTCGAAGTGCTTCCAGCGTATGCTGTTTTATTGTACGTAATTACCAAATCAAGCTTTATGGATTTCGTTTCAGCAATCAACTTGTCAAAGGACCATCCGTATATTACATTCAACAAAGCGAAAAGTGGCGAATTTCGAACATTTCCATCCATTATATCATTAATGCATTCTTTCGTGGAACTAAAATCTGCCCGTATCGAAAAATGGAATGCAACTCAATAGAGCATATTTGGATAAAGACTCTTTGATGTGGGGTCTTTGACAGAATATAAAGGACTTCAATTATGCAGTATAGGAATGAGAGGGCAGAGAATTTTGAAAAGAAAACGGAAATCGGAAGTATTTTCCGAAATTGAATTTTATATAATGGGAAAGGAATCCTCACCAAAATTCCTACAATTGAATAACTTACGTTGAACGAATAGAATCTAATGTAGATTCTTCGTATTCAGGCATTGTAACTTTATAATACATTATAATAGAATCAAATGAATTATTTTGAAAACGCTTTATATACTGAAAAGAATCCTCATTTTTTTTTCATAAATAAGGATAATTATCCCGCCTAGTAAATTAATAGGGGCTGTGGTGGAAAGCAAAACCTTGAAACCCACGAAAAATCATGAAATATATAAATTGTAAAGTACCTGAGATTGAATTCTCGCACATCACTTGGTGAAACATCATAAAGAATAAAGTATAAACTTTAAAATAAAAACACTTGGCTTATGTTTCACAATATAAAAATTCTTTAGATACTGTACTTAGCAGTAATAAAAAGTCGACATGTTTCGAGCTATGAACTCATTATCAAGACTGACAACAGGAGAGTATTGCATCGTAATTTATAAAACAGACAAAAGCAAAGGTGATACCTGAAAATCAATTTGTTCGTTTACAAGGGGTAATTGACTATTATGGGCGGAACTTATTTCGATAATTTCGAGAAGGTCAAGACGTTTACCCTTGTTACCTGAATGTAACAATTTGGTTTTGTTGAAATCCAGGAAGTGATTGAATTTTATACAATGTTCAGAGAAGCCAGTGGTATTTTTGTTTTGTAAAATTGACTTCTTATGTTCTTCAACACGAATATTTATATTCCTTCCTGTCTGTCCAATATAGGAAACAGGACATTCGTCGCAAAATATTTTGTAAATACCACTGTTTTCTCCGATGTTAGATTTTTCTTTATTATTGACCAAGAGTGACTTCAAGTTTCTTTTATTTGTACAAATTGTTTTAACATTATTTTTCGATAGTCTGTTACAAATTTTGCTACTCAAATTAGGCACATAATATATTGGGAAGTATTTTTGTTCTTCATTAATAGTTTGCGTGGGGTATATTGAATGCAACAGATACTTTCTTCGTTTTTTCCCAATGAGCTTGTCGATAAGACTTTCATTGTAACCGTTATTGATGGCTAATAATTTAATTGTATTAACTTCAGTTTGAAAATTTGTTTCCGATAATGGAACTTTTTATTACTGCTAAGTACAGTATCTAAAGAATTTTTATATTGTGAAACATAAGCCAAGTGTTTTTATTTTAAAGTTTATACTTTATTCTAAATTGTAAAGGTTGAAAAGACACTTCCGTAACATCAAACAAAATTTCGACTATCAAACTCAATCTGCTGTGGAGTTAAGCAAAATGTCAAAAACCACAAAAAAAACGTGTGGCACTCGGGGACTGCCGCGGTAAAGTTATTGCATAGCATTTTTCATCAATTGATGCAATTATAATTATTTATTTATTTTTTATCTTTGCAGTATTTTTTTTCCTTTGATATTAATTCAAGTTTCTTCTTTGATATTAATTCAAGTTAGACTTTTTGAGCGTGGTGACCGATGAACAAACAAATTTTATTTTCTTTTATCGAATAAATGAGAAGTTTGAAATATTTTTATTATTTTACAATACATGTAGGTTATTCAGGAATTTTCATCATTGAAACTATTGGTTTATGGTAACTGAAATAAGAACATATCATATATTCTCGTCCAATTTTGGATTCGGAGAAATGTAACTTGCTACCATATGACTATGTGTAGGCCATTTCTAAGTTTGCATAAGCACGCACAAATATCTCCAACAAATGAGCGCCTAACATTAACATCGCTAACGTGTGCATTATTTATATCAATATTCGGAGTCATAATATTAGTTATATACAGGGTGATTCATTAATATGTGTAAATATTTTAACAGGAAAATGTTGAGCTCAAAATATGAAGATCTAACCCAATTTGCTTATACAAAATATTTCTCCTTACTGATTTACAGGGTGTTTTATTTAGATTATTGAAAATGAAATTTGTTCATTACTCGAATGCTGCTTGATATTTCTTTATGATATTTGGCAGTAAGTTGAAGTAGTTTGGGACACATCAACTTATAGTAAAGAAGACTTTCTCGCTGTCACCAGTGGCGTACGGCAGGGGCACGGGAAGAGTTCTTGTTTCCTAAATTCTACGCCACTGGAAGAATTGTCGTTTCAGTATAATTTTTCGATTCTCCAATATTTTCTCTGTAAATAAGGCACTCTTGTTTCGTAACGCCAGAGCCACTATTTTTCGAGATATTTAACGTTGAACATATGGCTGCACAATTCTTTTGATTTTTATGTAAGAGTCATGTCGGTGTTTTTTGTCATACGATTGGATGCATTACTTAAAATAATCATTATTAGGTATTTTGTTTCAATTTATAATAATATTAACAAACAATTTAAAACAGAACAACTACAAAAATATCCAGCGCTACATAAGAAAGTCAAAATAAATAATTAATTATCAAGATCTTCTTTACAATTTTTGAAAGAATATCAAATTTATGAACAAAACTTAAAAACAATTTACAACAAATGTTCAGTGTGATCTCCGTTAACCTCAATGAGATAATCCATTCTTTCGCTAAACGATCTTCTAACTTTAAAAAATATGTTGGCTGATTCGCAATAAAATTAGCGGAATTTACAATTTGCTGCTATAGTTCCTGGCAAATATTTATCGTTTGGGATATTTTTGTAGTTGTTCTGTTTTGAATTGTTATTTTTAATATTATTATAAATTGAAAAAAATACTTAATAATGTTTATTTTACGTAATACATGCAATCGTATGACAAAAAAACACCGACAGACTCGTACTTAAAAATTAAAAGAATTGTGCAGCCATATGTTCAACGTTAAATATCTCGAAAAATAGTGGCTCTGGCGTTACGAAACACGAGTGCCTTATTTACAGAGAAAATATTGAAGAATCGAAAAATTATACTAAAACGACAATTCTTCCAGTGGCGTAGAATTTAGGAAACAAGAACTCTTCCCGTGCCCCTGCCGTACGCCACTGGTGACAGCGAGAAAGTCTTCTTTACTATAAGTTGATGTATCCCAAACTACTTCAACTTACTGCCAAATATCATAAAGAAATATCAAGCAGCATTCGAGTAATGAACAAATTTCATTTTCAATAATCTAAATTAAACACCCTGTAAATCAGTAAGGAGAAATATTTTGTATAAGCAAATTGGGTTAGATCTTCATATTTTGAGCTCAACATTTTCCTGTTAAAATATTTACACATATTAATGAATCACCCTGTATATATATATATATATATATATATATATATATATATATATATATATATATATATATATCACTCTATATATATATATATATATATATATATATATATATATATATATATATATATATATATATATATATATATATATATATATATATATAGCTATTCACTGTTGTACATAGGTACACCTATGTATAGTGTGGCATTATAAAGATATGATAAAAAAGGAAAAAAAATACAGGTGTTTCATTCCTCCCTGAAGTATGTGTCAGGGAGGCGGGCAGCTTGAGTTTGGGATTAACTCCTTCAGCCACATCATAGGATACACTTGTATGTACAAAAGCATTAAGGAAAGGTGAGATGGGATATTTATGGAACATAGGAAGTGTGGGTAGGGTTCAGAGGATTAATACTGGCTCAACATTCGCCTTATAAGTTTGCAAGTAGTGACTTACATTACCATGAGTAAACCTCTGAGAAAAACTCATGGCAGACCAGTCGGCCCCGGGGTTTGAACCCGAGACCTCCCAAATACTAGGCAGCGTACTTAACATACAACTAGCTTGGATAGATATGATAGATACCTATACACCTATATACTTTCTCACAAACAGCTCTTTACGTATTCGTCCGATTTCGGAGCAGCTCGTCTCGATCCGTGCGAGCTTCGTACAGTCGTATCATATACATACACGTTAAGCGAACGCTCGACCGAGCTACATGGTAGGCGGAGTGGGGGGTGTTTGGTTTCATTTTCGTTACGGAATTTCTTGATTCGGTCGCCGCGCTCAAAGCCAGCGATAAAAGCTATGCAATAGCTTAAAACGAGAAATATCTACATAAAAATAGCAGCGATTAGAAAAAAAAGTTTAGTCTGTCAGAAGGTACTTCCGTAACATCAACTTAGTCAACGAACAAAGTTTTGACCCTGTTTCTCAATTTGGACGGGAGTGCAAAAATCCATTAATCACCCAAAAAGCCCTATAAAAATTTGCGCTCATGCATCTTCCTGCTACTCCCTCCCCAAATTTTAGAGATGCCAAAACTTCTACTGAATCAGCCCAATCTTTGATAGTTTTGTTCTGCCAAGAACAAAGCCAGATAAAAATGTTAGCTAACTTGGTCTGACGGGAGGCGCTGAAGATGCCAAAAAAAATCAGATTTCAAATCACACAACATTTTTGGTCTCTTTATCTTTATCAAAACTTCAAAAGTTTTGGTAAGTTTTCTTCATATTCTAATATATAATTATAACTGTTCATACAGGAAACTATTTTCGTAATAGTATATTACACACCCAGGTGGAAAGTGTTTAATTACTGTCGAGAGATGCGTTAGTAGACCTAGCAGCCGAGGTCTACTATACTTCTCGAGACATAAATGAAACTTCCCACCGAGGTTTGTATACTATTTTATTTACAACCACCTTATCCACTTCCTGTTACTCCGATATTTAGTTTATTAACGCACTCCAGGTGGTAAAATAACGTAGGTAATAATACACATCAAGATGACAAATATCATTTTTTGAGTATGGTTTCCATGTCATTAAACGATATAATTATTTATTGAAAACGTATGTGCTGTCAAAAATTTCGCAAATCCAAACAAAGAATGTTATCAGATGAGCAATTTGAGTTTGCTGCTACTCCACCAGAAATTCGAGAAGCTGCGAAAATAGTAGAAGAAGATCTTCTACCAACCAATTGCCGCCCGAGATATGACAAGGCATATGATACTTTCAAAGAATGGTGTAAGGAAAACAAAGTTCAAAATCCTGGCTCTGAATCGGAGTTACTGGCTTATTTTAGCGAATGTGCCAAGACAAAGAAGATATCAACGCTTTGGTCTGTATACTCCATGCTAAGGACCACTCTATCAATTAGAGAAAAAGTAGACATATCTAAACATGCAAAGTTATTTGCATTTTCAAAGAGGAAAAATAAAGGATACAAGCCTAAAAAATCGAATACACTGTCTAAAGAAAATATTGAAACTTTTTTACCCTTTTAAAGTATCAATATTCAACAAAATTACAAAGAATTATTACACTTTCCAACCGGATGGAAAGTGCTCAAAAAGAAGTCAAAAAACGTCAACTTTCCACCTGGTGAAATGTCATTATTACATGCATGGTTGTAAATAAATATGTTTTTACTTCTACCCACTAAAACTGAAACTCATGGACGTTTGCAACATCCAAATCTCACCCGGAATTGGAACCCAGCACCGTCCGTATAGATCACAGCCGGTTGATGTTTTATGAACTTTAGCAAAGAGGAGAAACTATTGGGGTAATTTTAATATCGGGACAAGCTCCCCAGTTTTCACAACGGATTAGCTTTCCTTCTCGTATTATAAACCACGCAATCGTTGCCAAGGTAATATGTATTATATTCAACTAGATAGAGAAAGTTCAAGTGTGCTTGAGCGCCAATCTCGTTAGAACCCTTAGCAAAACTTCAAGAAACAATTAGGGAAAGTTGTTTACGATTAACGCAAAGTCTGTCACCTCTGAAAGTTATAATTAGAGAAGAATGAATCCAGGTAGAGTGAAACTGTCTACGTAGAATAATTATTAAGAGAGGAATGATTAAGGGAGTATTTGATGTATAGTCGCATCGGGCTGACTTTTTGAAAACAGAAAATTTGTATCCGGCAAATTTCCGTGGATTCGTGTTGGGGAAGACAATAGTAAAGTTCTCTCGTCGAGTGTCTCCCAAATTTAGTGTCGGTTGGTTTTTTATTATCAACCATACAGGTGCGAAATCAGTTTTTCCGAATTTCCGGAAAAACTATTCATCATAGGAAAAAGTGATGCACAGACTAAAAATGTGCAATCAAAAGACCAATAAAATGAGCCCCAATAGATCAAAATTGGACAATTCTTTCAAAAGTTATTGCAAAAAAACGAAATTAGAAGTCTAAGTCAGCTACTCACCTTCAAAATGACCTGGCTTCAAAACCTTTTTTTCCGGCCAGTTTCTCACAACAAAGATTTAAAGTTGTTGCATAATTAGTGAAACGGGATAAATAAATAGCATTTTGCAAAAACTATTAATCACACAGCGCTCATCTTTCGCACACTTTTCGATACGTTAAGACTCATTACTTTTGGAAGTATTTATTGCATTTTAATGAATAACAACAACCCTATAAACAATTGAAAAAAAGCTAAAAAACCACGTTTTTTTCGTTTTGCAATAACTTTTGAACGAATTGTCCGATTTTGATCTATTGGGGTTCATTTTATTGGACTTTTGATTGCACATGTTTTGTCTGTGCATCACTTCTTCCTATGATAAAAAAAAAAAAATGATTTCGCACCTGTATTGTTGATAATAAAAAACCAACCGACACTAAATTTGGGAGACTCGACGAACTTTAATATTGTCTTCCCCAACACGAATCCGTGGACATTTGCCGGATACAAATTTTCTTCATTTTACGTTCATTCTAAAGTCAGCCCGATGCGACTAGTATTCGAGCCCAGACCAAACGGCGTGCAGTAATTTGATAAGATATTGATCGAGGAAATTGAAATAATTATATGGTAGAATCGCATGAGGACTTTTTCTATAGAAAAGAAATTATCATTTACTAGGTGCTCTCAGATGAGAATGAGCCTACAAGATGAAGCGAGATTTGATAGACTTGAAGGCTTTGCAGCTAGGGTTGTTTTCAGCAGAACGACACTATCAAAATTTTTGTAAATTCAGTCCATATCTTGCCCTTTCCAAACTTGGGAAAGAGAGTGGCGAAGAGGTGCATGAGTAGCAATCTTTCGAATCGGTTGGAAAATATGTGGAAATTATGAACAATATATCTGAAATCCAGCCTGCTATAGGGTGAAAGCCGCAAAAATCCTTTGTTTTCGAAGGATTTTTGCAAGTGTACATACTGATATTCACTCAATAAAGAAAATATTTTAGGTACAGGTAGGTTTTTTCAAACATTAATTCATTATGTGATAACTTAAGTTACTCTGGTAATTGATTATACAAAATTAGACCACCGACGAAAAAAAATTTATATAATGTGTCCGTCCTATAGGTACTTATCTATGTGATATTCTTCCATATTCCTCCTCAAGCCGTATGATGATATCATAGTGGATCTTTCAACCAATGGTGCTAACAAACATTTTGGTACAAAATTATCTACAATTTACTGTATGAATATTAAATTGGACTCATGAATCATGCTTTGGACACTGAGGAAATTTAACCGTTTTGACATATCTTGAACTGCAGTGAATCTACTACAATTATTGTTGGACTTGTAATTCACATACCTATATCCTCCTTATAACAATACAATAATAAAGACATACAATATGTGAAATGGGGATACATTAAGGCCTCGTTGACATGCGTATGGTCCATCCTGTCAATTTATACTATTGAAAAAACTATCTTTTTACCCAGTTTCTACACATAAAATCCACATTTTGATTAAGATTCGAGTCCTGGTCCAAAGTAATCCCTAATTATTCCATCTCACACACCCTTTCAACAATACAGTTGTCTATTTAAATATCAAAATATTTTCGTTGAATATGGCGACTACCGACTACCACAAAACATAACATTTTTCAGAAATTTTATTTGGATCTCTTGAACCTCATGCTGAATAGGTGCCTTCTGGAGTTATAAACTTTTTTAGAAATGCCATTTTTGAGAATTTGCGCACCTCCACAGTAAATTGAGTAAGAAAGTTGAAATTTGATCAATTGCGGTGAAATTGTGGTTCGTTCTCTTGTAGGTTTTAATTATTTCCTTCAATCGCCGGCATTTTGATTCAAATACATGAAGTATTTGCGGGGAAAATACCTACGACCTCGGCAAAGGAGTTCACGCGAAAAAAATTATAAATTTGGAAAATTAAATTTCTCATTTTCTATGATTTCATATAAATCTCACCCAATCGCAGGTGGGTCTAGTTTCATCAAATATCACGTATTTTTTTTTCCGCAAGAAACAGTATAAAATTGCGAGAAAACTGGTAAAAAATGTTTCTCCACTAAAATATAGCTGAAACATTTATTAAATTATTCATCGCCATTCAATCATGCACTTATGGAAGAAATAATTAACTATAAATAAATTCATTTGGTTAGAAACAATTTATTCATCTATTTAATATGAAAAAGTATTTTTCTAACATTATTCGTTAACTATTGATAAATATTTATTAACAGTAAATACTTTTTTGGAGTAAATATTTCTTCTTCATATACGGTACGATGTGAATATTATACATAAAAAAATAATGCAATAACCTCTTATAATAAACATACGCTGCAGTAATAATAATAATAATAATAATAATATATGTTTATTCACTAGGTAACAAACAAAGAAAATTTCACAATACAAACGAGATATACGTATAAATACCAAGCAAATAAACAGTAACACCATGTAGTCCTGAAGAGGACTGTCTATGGAGAGTTTACGTTTACCTGCTTCAAAGAATTTATGAATTTATATATATGCAAAACAAAAACAAAAACAAAAACTTGCCACTTTGATTTGTAGACCTTGATTATGCTTATAAAGTATTAAAATATTCAACAAATTTAACAAATAGACAACACAGACTAAGTCCACTAGATAAGTGTACATGAACAACAAGAAATTAAACTTGAACTCATGAAATGAGGCACTCGATGGGATGATTTGTGATCGTTTTACTTGTTCTTCAGTCGACAATCGAATGAAAGTAAGCTCTTCCACGTTGCAAGATCCACCTTTTTATAGTTTTCTTGAAAAAAGCTTTGATTCGATAGTTCTTATGTTTTCCGGAAGGTTATTGTACAGTTTTGGCGCAATATCCATAAGAGATCGTTGTCCTAGCGCTTTATTGGCTTTCGGTAGATAAGCGTTCCCTTTTCTCATGCTCCGTGTGTTATAAGAGTGGTCAGGTTCATTTAGGTAGGATGATTTATCAGAGAAGATGAACATCAGCACTGACTTCACATAAATTTGTCTGATATCTAATATTGCAAGCTCGTTATAGAGTTTATCAGACGGGTATCGGTTTGGTTTGAATGTTATTATTTTCAGAATTATTTTCTGTAAGACCTGCAGTGGCTCCATCAGAGTCCTGCGAGCACCGCCCCACCCTACTATACCATAGCTTAACAACGACTCTACGATCGCGAAATATATCTCTCTCAGTTTTTGAAGTGGAAGTATATATCGACATTGGTAGAACTTGTACAATAGTGAACGGATCTTCTTTTTGAGATTTTCTGTGTGGACATTCCATCTTAGACAAGAATCGATGAACATTCCTAAATAACGTACACTACGGGCCGTCGTAATATTTTGTCCATCGAAAACAATTGTATAAGTTGGTAAGTTGGTATCATAAGATGAGAAAGGTATTATCTTTGTTTTTGTGACATTTACCGTTAACAAGTTTAATTGGAACCAATTTTTCATCTTTACCAAGTCCTTTTCTAATAACTTTCACTGAAAAAAACTGTGACTTATTACAACCCTTGTTTTATTATTAACTTAATTTTTTTACATATCTATAAAACATCACTGATTTACTTGAACTAATAGAATTAGCACTGATTAACTCATTCATATAACAAATATGCATTTTGAAGATTCTCACGTGAGATTCGGGGTGGAGGAGAGGGGGTCGAGCAAGAACTCACGACATCTCACAAAAGGGGGAGGGGAGGACAAAAGATCGCCAAAATTATCTCACGTAATTATTGGATGCCCCCTTTCACCGGAACGTGCGTCATGCGTATTTTTCTGATGAACATGTAAATTGTTGTTAATAACCATTTTTTAATACATATATGTTTATCGATGTAAGTATATCAAGTATCGGCCTAATCAGAGAACCTCATAATTCAATAATTAGGTTCAAACATGTTCTGGTTACTTCTTCTATTCACTTCTTTTTACACAACACTCAAGAGTGAAATACATTTCCTGGTTAGCGATGTTGGATATGCAAAAACAAATCTGGAGCGGACATAGATTTATATCGTATTATAAAATCGATTGTTCAATGGAGGAATTCCTTCACACCTCATTCATGTCAGACCGAAAGAGATCCAACGAACTGTACATTGAATGAAATGCAATCCACTTTGTTCATTGTCAATATAGAATAACTACATCTCAGGAAGTTCCCGATATTTTATTTTTACATTCCACGTTTTTTTATGTCTTCTGATTTTTCCACAAGGGAACACTCGAATAGACTCTTTCTCGTTTTACTATTCTTTGTTATGTCAGGGAGTTTGAATTCCGCTTTCCCAAGGGATTTCCATCAAGAAGCGATTGAGCCAACCAATTTTTCTTGTGGAGTATTCTCCAAGACAACTGTTGATAATAACGATATGCTTTCCCAGTTATTGCGAGAAAATTACATTTTCGTTTCTCTGTTCTATTGAAATAGAAACGACTCACACACACACACACGTATCGTGTGTCCCAGAAGCGGAGGTCCAAACGAAATTAGATGATAGAGGTCATTTCCAATCGAAATAACCATTATTATCCCACTTTTTGATTTTTGTTTAAATCACTTAATGCACTCAGTTTTAAAATGAACAGCAAGAATGACATTTTTTATTTGCTTGCGAGTGAGGCCCGCAAGAGTATACTTTTTTTCTACGTAAAAATGGCGGCGGTTGGAAAAATTCAACCAAATTTTGATAGTTTCGTTTTGTGTCGGAAACCACTTCAGATACCAAATTTCAGATCATTCGTTGTGATACGAACCGCTTTAGATGTCAATATGTACCGTAAAAAGTATTTATATGGTGGAAATATCTACGTGAAAATGGCTGGGGATAAAGAAATTTATTCAAATGTTGATGCTTTCGTCCTGCAACGGTCAAGGTACTCAAATGGGAGTCTCTGAATCCGGCCAATATGTACCGGGGAAATATGAATATACATACATATATATATATATATATATATATATATATATATATATATATATATATATATATATATATATATATATATATATATACAGTGCTTTCATGATGAAAGGAACAAATTCATTAAAAAAATAGGTTTCTATTTCATGTTAAAATCCTCGGACAGGTCGATTAGTATTTTTATTTGGGCATTTTTCGCAATAAAAATTTTGTATACAGGGTGTCTCATTCAAGAGCTATGGCTTTGTCATTAGTTTTTTTAAAGGTAATACACTGTATATTATTTCACTTTACAATTCTACGATAAATTCTTATCACTTTTTGTGAACATACCATATGCCTCAACTCGATGGATTGCCAGAAACGGAGATAGTGGGTAATGAGAGGTACGATATGAAAACACACAAATGTAATTACTTATTTAATTTTTACATATGTTCAATCTGTTGTCCGTTTACTTCGAGACATTTTTGAAGTCGATTCAATGTTTCCCGTTGCACATTTTCAATTACTTCTGGACTGATAAGTCTTATTTCCTGCCTGATTCTCTCTTTTAGATCATCAATATTATTTGGTCTATTCAAATAAACTTTAGACTTCAAATAACCCCATAAGAAAAAATCCAATGGGGTTATGTCCGGTGATCTTGGCGGCCACTCAATCGGACCTCTCCGTCCTATCCATCTGTTGGGAAAAAGTTGCATCAAGAAATTGTCGAACAGCGATTGAATAGTGAGGAGGTGCCCCATCTTGTTGAAACCATATCTCGTTATTAGGTATCTCTCAGGATCTTGTGGGTTAGGAAACAAAACAGCTAAAGCCGGAATGAGTTCGAACTGGAGAAAGTTCAAGTAGTCCTCTCCGTTTAGTGTTCCTTCAAAAAAATAGGGACCAATCTATACGATTTCGAACAATCGCTGCCCATGTATTAATTTTTGAGGCCGCTGTGTGTGGCATTCTTGCATCCAATGAGGATTCTCGGTCGCCCAATACCTACAGTTTTGTCTGTTGACGTGCCATTTAAAGTAAAGTTGGCTTCATCAGAAAAAATTATGTTTGTAATGAAATTTAGATGTTGATTATGAATTTCAAGAATCTGCTCACAAAATTGTACTCTGCGGTCAATATCGTCTTCTTATAATTCATGTACCAGCTTAATTTTATAGGGATGATACTTATTTACCTTAAAGTATTTTATGCACGGACCCTACTGATAAATTGAAATTATTGGAAATTGTAAGTAATGGATGTATGAGGGTTATCTTGGGTTTCTAGTAGAACGTTCAGCACTGTTTCTTCAGATACTCTCCGGTGGTCTTCCTTTAGGTATATATCTCACGTGGCCGTACCTCCTGATTTTTGTTACAATTTTGCTGACTGACGATCTTGTAATTGGCGGACGAACAGGATGGTTTTCATTGAATAGAATGCAGACTTCTTCTTGTGAACGCACCCTAACACCAAAACCAATCATCATAAGTACTTCAATACGTTCTCTCTCAAGTAATTGCATTTTCTTAAACAATGGAGTAGTGTAGTGCCTTGGAGCGTTAAAAACGTGAAAACTGCGGACTATACAGCACCAGTGAATGAATTCAGATGGTACATGTGAAATTTCATTCATCAGATTTAATGACAATGAAAACCTAAAATTTTTTTTGTACTTTTAATCCACATTTTAAATCTCCAGGTGCTCCACTATCTCCGTTATAATCTGGGAATCCATCAAGTTGAGGCATATGGTATGTTCACAAAAAGTGATAAGAATTTATCGTAGAATTGTAAAGTGAAATAATATACAGGGTATTACCTTTAAAAAAACTAATGACAAAGCCATAGCTCTTGAATGAGACACCCTGTATACAAAATTTTTATTGCGAAAAACGCCCAAATAAAAATACTAATCGACCTGTCCGAGGATTTTAACATGAAATAGAAACCTAATTTTTTAATGAATTTGTTCCTTTCATCATGAAAGCTATATATATATATATATATATATATATATATATATATATATATATATATATATTATTATATATATATATATATATATATATATATATATATATATATATACAGACCGACCACAGTGAAGACTGTCCATTTTCATTAATTGTCAATTACTGCATAACCTGACTTAGCCATGTTGAAGCCGGTCTTTTTTAATTTTAATTTTAGTTGATTATTATGTTCCAGAGATTCAATATCTCACTTTTATATTGTCATCATTATGCTTTTGTTTGTTTTTAAATAATTTTTGAATGCTCCCTCTGTGTCATTCGTTTTTCGCCGCTCTATTTTCACAACTTGTCACATGTAAGTAACTTTATAATTGTAGTTTTGTGTGGCTTTTCCACTGCTTCCATTTTAGTTGGTTGTTGTGATACTATGTGAGTTCTTTGACTTCTAGTATCCTGATGAAGGTCCCTAAGGACCGAAATATAGATGTTCATGACCAATGGTTGTTTGATTTAAATCTAGCCTCATTTTGCCGAGTGCCCAATATAACCTTTCATAAGTTAGAAGTTACGGCAATACTCCTTGTATTATATATATATATATATATATATATATATATATATATATATATATATATATATATATATATATATATACAGGGTGATTCACGGTGGATGGCACATTAGACGTTTCTTGTGAACCAAACAATGGATCACTTTGAAAATTCAATGGAGGGCAT
This sequence comes from Cynegetis impunctata, assembly GCA_030704885.1. Classification (NCBI taxonomy): domain Eukaryota; kingdom Metazoa; phylum Arthropoda; class Insecta; order Coleoptera; family Coccinellidae; genus Cynegetis; species Cynegetis impunctata. The sequence goes on along the minus strand of JARQZK010002963.1, from coordinate 63,834 downwards.
AGTCGGACATTCTCTACCCAACTAAAATGTTTTCGGTAATGCGGTGTTGCCACTTCTATTAGAAAGTAGTAGCAACTTTGATTTTTCAAATGGCACTACCTGTATATTATATTATTTTTAGAATCTCCAACAATTTCCCAACAACTTTTCATGATATTTCCCTGTACCCTATTGCGGTTTTCGAAATAAAAATTATTTTCATTTTTTTTCGTCGGAAATCGAGACCTCTAAAAACTCTGATATCTTTGAGCTAAGAAATACAATGTTATCGAAATTTCGGTTTAAGTTTATTGATACTTGGGGGCTTCCTACACTTCAGCCTAATCTCCGTTATTTCAATACAGGGTGGTCGAAAAATACAGTTATTTCGTTAGCTTGAAAAAGTGACTATAAGTTGGTTATTTCAAATGGAATACCCTGTATATTATTGAAAATTCGGAAAACTGCTAGAATTTTCATTTTATCTATGTATATCATACTTATACTTAACTAGTCAAGTTTCGGACTTATGAGGACTTATTTGTGAAAATGTTCCTTGAACATGGTTTCCCCTTGGTATTTGCTAAGCATGTCATGATTACTATTTGACAGTAACGTTGTGACTATCTAGACTAATAATATCAACACTTTCATCACTTCAGAAGTTGGAAATACCTTCAGAAACGATGGAAAAAATTTATTCAAATGAAGTTCTTATGAATTTGTTTATTATTTTTGGACAGTGTGATAAAATTATCAGCAGGACAATTCAATGAAATGTATCCGAATCTACCGCCAATCAACCTCAAGAAATTTATAGAATTCAGAACAATTTCAATACGTTTGGATCAACTTTAAAACTACCAACTGACTTGATAGTGGAAATATTGACATAAATAATTATAAAAAAGGAAAACAATTATGTGGAATAATTCAAAATATGTTCGAATCGAATTTTTTTTTAAACATTCCCCAAAAATAAAAATCTAATGTATAAGTATAAATTTCTTGAGGTTCATTGGTGGTAGATTCGGATACATTTCATTGAACTTCTACATGTCCTGCTGATAATTTTATCACACTGTCCAAAAATAATAAACAAATTCATAAGAACTTCATTTGAATAAAATTTTTCCATCGTTTCTGAAGGTATTTCCAACTTCTGAAGTGATGAAAGTGTTGATATTATTAGTAGACAGTCACAACGTTACTGTCAAATAGTAATCATGACATGCTTAGCAAATACCAAGGGGAAAGGTACCATGTTCAAGGAACATTTTCACAAATAAGTCCTCATAAGTCCTAAACTTGACTAGTTAGGTATAGGTATGATATACATAGAAAAAATGGAAATTCTAGCAGCTTTCCGAATTTTCAATAATATACAGGGTATTCCATTTGAAATAACCAACTTATAGTCACTTTTTCGAGCTAACGAAATAACTGTATTTTTTGACCACCCTGTATTGAAATAACGGAGATTAGGCTGAAGTATAGGAAGCCCCTAAGTATCAACAAACTTAAACCGAAATTTCGATATTATTGTATTTCTTAGCTCAAAGATATCAGAGTTTTTAGAGGTCTTGATTTCCGACGAAAAAAAATGAAAATAATTTTTATTTCGAAAACGGTAACAGATAGGTATAGGAAAATATCATGAAAAATTGTTGGAAAATTGGTGGAGATTCTAAAAATAATATAATATACAGGTAGTTCCATTTGAAAAATCAAAGTTGCTACTACTTTCTAATAGAAGTGGCAACACCGCATTACCGAAAATATTTTAGTTGGGTAGAGAATGTCCGACTATGCCCTCTTTTCAATTTTCAAAGTGATCCGTTGTATAGTTCACCAGAAACGTCTAATGTGCCATCCACCGTGAATCACCCTGTATATATATATACATATATATATATATATATATATATATAGTATATATATATATATATATATAATATATATATAATATATACATATATACATATATATATATATATATATATATATATATATATATATATATATATATATATATATATATATATATATATATATACATAAATATCTGTCATGCAATTTTAGATAGGGATTTCGCTGCGGGACCAAACTGAAAAATATGCGAGACTAAAATTGTGACGGAAATAGACTGATCACGCTTTTTAGTTAACACAAGCGAATATTGTATACCTTTCTCTTTCTCCCTCTTTCTTTTCGTTCTCTCATCACTTCTCTTTCTGATTCAATTCCGCCACGTCAATCGCCAATTCGCCAATGCATATACATATATGTACTCATTAATTCATGTACAAGCAACTCGAAAACGTCAGATGTGAAACATCGAAATAATTTTGTATATATGCATGAAAGAACAGATTACGATAGGAATCAGATATGGCATAATGAAAAGATAAAGCTTTACAAATTTGTTCCATAAAATAATGACTAAGTATTGTAGTTTTATATTCAATTATATAGTGTGGCGATACGTTATCCTCTCGTTATATACACTCTTGCGTCCAATTTTTACATTGCGTTGACGACCGAGTGGTCTAAGTACTGAACCCTGGTGTGCCGTATTTCTGGGTTCGAATCCCAGAGGTTACTCCTGGCTTTTATAATTTTTTTTAATTTTTTATTTACAATCTCGTAAGAGCTCTTAGCCCCACATTTCAATATTCATTATTTCAACTTTGATTAGTATAAGTTATCACTTCTGTCGTGCGCCCCGACACGCACATGTTTCGTTTTCTCAAATTGTGGTCCCTCTATATCATCAGAAGGAACTTCGTTTGGGAGGCTCCGTGGCGGAGAGGTCATAGGTAGCGCTTGCCGTCTTCGTTGACGGAGTTGGTGGGTTCGATTCCCACCGTATTCCTGGGTGTTTGTGTGCGTTCTGAGTTTTCAGTGGTTCCCCTCATTTAGTAATTTGATGGCTAATGTCCATAGATGACGAAGCCAAATTCTACGGGGGTCGGGCGGTGTGAGAGGGCACACGTTCCACCTCTTTAAAAAAAAAAACTTCGTTTCTACCTGGTGTCCCATGACACCGGTTTCTTGTTTTTATTTACTCATTGTTTTAAGTATAAATTACTTTATTCTCATGTCTTCCAATCCTCCAATTGAAACCATGAATTTAGAAGGTAAGAAAAAATAGGGGAGGTGTCGTGTGTTACCAGACCACCGAAAATATTCACATTTGTATTACGTATTAATTAGCAGGCACAATAACATAAATTAACGCTTGTCAAGCGCCCCGATGTGATTTAAAGGCCATTTGTGCGGGATTTACACCGTTTTTCTTGTTTTCGAAAATTGTGGTCTAGGAGGTCTGAAAAATTCTAATCCTGCAACTGATACACTGCAATAGTGTATTTTATGGAAAAATACGACTAAAATCGAGACACCTATATTAATCGCATATATAAACTAGAAAATTCGTACCAGTGAAAGAGTCAAACGTCAGTCGAAAGAAATGCACTTACCGAAATCAAACATTTTTTCTCATAGCAATTTAAATTCCGAAATGAAATTCGTGACCCAAAAAAATCTAAATCGATCGCACGAAGCGATTAAAATTTCATTAATGAATCCTAATAGATCCTCCGACGTTCCTCTTTTTCGGTAAATTATGAAAAACGCGTTCGTGGATGATGAAAGGGAAGCCAACAGATTTGGGCCTCGTCCCAGTAAATTGATCTTTCGGGGCGAATTTTGCAGACCCGTGAAAATTAAGATTCAGGCGGGCCACGAAACGTTTAATGCATTCTGTTGCGTGGTGTCGTTACCCAAATAAGTTCAACCGGAGTGTCAAGTATGGCAATGTTATGAAAATTCTACTGATTTGAGATTCGAATATATTCTCGAGTTGAACAATGAAAATATTGAAAAAAAATAGTGTGAGTGTGCTCACTTCACGGCAGAAGTGAAACTTTAGAAGAGAAGCCTACGAGAAATATATAGAGTATCAGAAGTATAACAATAAGTATAAGGTATATATATATATATATATATATATATATATATATATATATATATATATATATATATATATATATATATATATATATATATATATTTATATATATATATATATATATATATATATATATATATATATATATATTTATTTATATATATATATATATTTATATATAAATATATATTTATATATATAAAATATATATATATAAATATATATATATATATATATATATATATATATATATATATATATATATATATATATATATATATATATATATATATATATATATATATATATATATATGTATATATGTATATATATATATATATTTATTCGAATTGTTGTTGCCTGTGAACTATTTCTAATCTCTTGATAACTATTAGCAATAACAGGCTTGTTGAATCTTAAAAAACTGACGTTTCGCCACGACATTCGTGGCTTCATCAAAACTTTTGAAAAAATTGAAATTTCTTTGACATTTATTGATTTGAAAAAATTTGAATAGAAAAAGACTACTATGTTTCACTAAAATTTCCCGGCTGTGGCCGTTCTTTGTTATTTATTACGTGCTATTCAGTCCAATATTAACATTCAAATCTGTTATTATTAGATGGTAAGGGAAACCACAGAAACCTTTACCCACGTAATGTTCGAAATAGGTTCAAATTATTTTGATTTTGAAGAGTCAAAGAATAGGGTACTATCTATCTTTTTTTCAAAAATTTCTCATTGCGGCTGATGCCGTTATTAATTACGTGCTATTTAGTCCAATATCCACAGACAGATTGTTGATATTAGATGGGAAGGGAACCACAGAAACCTTCACCCACGTTATGTACAAAATAGGTTTAAAATATTTGATTGTTGTCTTTAAAAAGACATTACTTGTAATTTTAGAGATCACATGTTCTAAATTATACTTTCTTTTTAGAAAAATTGAAAATTCTAGATGTTTAGATTTTGTCTAAGAAGATGAGTTGTCTAAGAAGATGAGTTTCTTTGTTGAATTATTGTTTTGATTTATGTTGTTTCTTAGAAAAATTAAAGAATTAAATCTGCGTATATTGAACTCAAATGTTTGATATCTGTTCTATCATTTACGACTTTATTTAAATTTTTTTGAATATGTAACATTTCTAAAATTTCTCTGCGCTTTTGATCTTTTTCTATTTCTAAAATTTTTGTGCTATTAAAGTTGAAAGTATGATTCTCATTGTTTTTATGTTTTATTAGTGCTGTGGTTTGTGTTCTGGTATATTTGTGTGCTTTTAATCTTTCTTCTGAATTTTGAAAAGTTTGTCCTATATATGATTTATTACAATTATTACAGGGTATACTATAAACAACATGAGATTTTTGTAGAAGAGGTGTTTTACTTTTTAATTTAGAATATATTTGTTTAATTTGATTTTGTGCGATGTGGGCTACTTTAATATCGTGTGGATTTAAAATTTGTGAAATTTCATTACTTAAATCAGGAATATATGGAAGAGGAATATATTTTTTGTTAATATTTTCTTTTTTTGATGTTTCTAATGTGTTGTAAAGTTTATGAATTCTATTTTTACTGATTTTCTGTATAAGTTTTATGCAAGTAAAAACAAAAGGACGTCTGTGAAATCAAACTTCAACATTGAGAACTGAGGTTGAAAAAGTAGTCACTTTTTGACGTTTGCGCAAAAAGAAATTTTCACATATCACGTTAGAAAGATTTGATAGAACGCTATAATATTCTTTCACGTGAGGGACCAAAAACGTTACATATTGATGCATACATATCACTCTTTATACTTTTGTTCATATTGAATTCAGATGGTATACAATGGAGTATACTGTAACAGCGCTTTCCTCCAGAAGTTTTAGTGCTACCGTCTCACCGTTAAATAATTTTTTCGTTAAATAATTGTTCAAGTATATAATCAACGAACTGAAAATTTGGCAAATCTACCTCGTTCAGGAAACTCCACACGTATTAACCTGAATAAATAATAGTACCTGCAACGTCCGTTTTCGGTTAATGAACATTCCTTTCGTGCCTGGAGTATGCGATAGAACTTGAAAATTTTAGCGAATTGCTATTTCAATTACAGCCTCGAAAAGGTGTTTCTTTAATAAGCCGTTAAAAGTTTTCATGTGCTTTCCCATTCGTTTCGGCTCCCAAGCGGCGTTTATTGCTTTCTTCGAGAATGCAATACTTACCGATATATTTTCAGCGGATTTTCTTTACTGTTTGTTCGTCCGGAAGAACGGACTGCGTGCCGATAACGATCGAGTGAATCATTCAGATTTCGTACTGAGGCAGAATTTTCGCCATCCATGAGGGGAAAAATATTTTACATCTGCTTGCTCATTAGCGCTTTGTGTTTATTTGAGGATTCGTTCTTTTGAAAGTAATGTAACAATTCTCTTTGAAGTTTTTGACTTTTGATTTGTAAAATGTTCGCTCGTATATAGATGGTAAAATATACGTCTATTAAAATTCATGTCATCAATACAAAAAATATATCGTTTTGTTTTGTTGCAATAAAGCAAAAATCTCATAGTAATTCCATTAGTTTACATAAATAAACTGAGCTCTGTCACTAAAGGGACGTTTTCCCCCCTCATTTGTGTTGTAATTTTTTTATATTATTATCAATTACAGTTATACATGTGCCATTAAGGCCTCTAACGTCTTACTTCCTAACTTATCAGGCCCTTCCAACACACCCCTCCACCTCTCTATTCTCCGTCATTCTCTCCAAATGTCCTAGCCATTGTAGTTTTCTTTTCCTCACATTTTCAGACTCTTCTCCGTACAATTCATACAATTCTTCATTCATTCTTCTTTCCCATATACCATTTATTTTTTTTCCTCCATATGTACTTCTTAGCATCCTTCTATCCCTTTTCTTGTATTTTATTTTTCATTACCCAAGTTTCACATCCATACATTATTGTTGTTAGTATAATTGTCTTATACCTCTTCCGTCTTGTTCCCCAGGACATTTTCTTTGCCTTCATTCCTTCTCTTAGTCCTCCTGCACACGTATTTGCCTTCATTAGTCTCCAATCTATTTCGTCTTCTTCTGTGCACTCTTCACTGAGCAGCACCCCCAAGTACACTTATTCTTTCACTCTCTCAAACTTCGTTCATTTCCCTTCTTTTTTATATACAAATTTTTATTACCCTGAGTCAATTTAAATGGGCTATGGAGGTAAGTAAAACCATGGAAAATGATGAAACCTCTACTTAAAAATGGTGGAAATTGAGGTAAAAAATCACCAAAAAAAGCTTCCCTAACATACTCAATTCAATTACGGAGTTTCAACCCTCTAACTCAGTCTGGAACTCCAAGGTGTCCCAGAACCTTATAAACAACGAGAAAACTCCTAATTAGTATTCATTGTAATCGGTTTTAAAAATAAATCTCCTTTCATGCAGCACCCTATCACTCTCTTCAACAAGAAGAAGATGCTAAAACTACCCATATTTTATATAGTTCAACTTTCTATAGTTTTATTCTGCTCCATAAACAAAACCAGACACCGAATTTCAGCTAATTTGGTCTGATGAGGATCCCTGTAGTCTCCACAATATACTAAAAATATTTATAAATCACATGAACTTAAGAAGGAAAATTGTTCAATGATTAAATAATTTTATTGTAAATAAAACTTCACAGTTTCTGATTTTCACTATATTTTGTTAACATGACAACTGTTTCGCCAAAACACAGTGGCTTCTTCAGAGGTATGATACATATTAACTTTTACAACGAGAATATTGAAAGATGAAGGAAGGGAATATACAATAATAATGGGGAAAAATCACTTAGCAGGTAGAAAGTACAAACTGTTAATGACTTGGGAAAACACAATAGGCACAAATATTCAATATTCAATCTAGAAAATATTTAACAACGGTGAATTATTCATATCTAATTGGTTATATAACAAATTATTGGATTGTTTCATACTATTAATTTCAATAGCTTCTACTTAATTGAGTTTATAGCCTTTGTTTTCTATATGTAATATTTCAAATTCAAAAAATACGATTGTGTTCTAGATGTGATGCATAAGTAGAATCTAATTTTTCCTTGTCGTAGCTTCTTTTATGTTCTGATATTCGAACTCCAAAGTTCCTGCCAGTTTGGCCAACATATACTTCAGGACATGAACCACAAGTTAGCTCCCTGATTTATTTTGTTGTGTAGTTTTATCTCTTAAATTTTTAATATGTGTTCCGAAGGTATTCTGAGTTTTGAATGCTATTTTTAAATTTCGATTTGACAAAAGGATGAAATTTTGAGTCTTGGGTCACCTATATAAGTTAATAATTAAAAGTTTTCATCATTATATATTACGTTCGGATACACTTGAAAAATGGCTTGTTAGCAAAATATAGTGAAAATCAAAAACTATGAAGTTTTATTTACAATATTATAATGTATTTGAAAATTATCAAACAGTTTTTCAATGGAGCTGGTTATATGTATTCCGCGACGCGAATTCTTTATTCACAATCCAACGATGAATTGAAGAAAACTTCAAGTCACCCCGACTCAAAATCGGCTTACAGCTGTTTCGACCTTATTAGACCTCTGCACTGCAGCTTATTTGACTCGGATTGAATTAACACATTTTTAATTGTGCCCCAGTAAAAATCGCCAAAGATATTGGGCACCAAAAATTCAATGAAACTGCAGAAATCCTTCGAGAGAACAAATACTTCCTGACATGAAGCTGTCAACTCTGCAACAAGGGTTCCCAACCCTCCCGGATTGCCCGGGAGACTCCGGTAATAATGGTTAACCACCTGACCTCCCAGGGTGCAATTATTTCTCCGGTTTTTCTAAAACTATACACAACTGTCGCTCTACTAACAAACTTCGATTTTTAATGATTATTATTTTGTGGTAAAAAGGGTCAGATATAAGATGCTGCTCAGAAGCAAAATAAATATAAAAATTCAAAATTAACTAGATGATTGACATTTATCCCTCACCCAACTCGACTTTTAAAATTCTTCCGGGCTGTTCGTTTCGGACAGTGGCTCATGGGAAATATGTACATATAACCAGCATCCTTGGGAAATTGTTTGATAATTTTTAAATTATTGAAGAAGTTTCCTTTTTCACTTTATGTGATAAGGTAGTGGCGGTATATATGGCCCAGTGCTGACAATTTTCAAACTTAGCGCTAAATTCTCAATTGCTTCAAGTAAACAGTTTCTTTTTGACAGCTTACACGACATCTGTGAATATGTGTACGATCTTCCGACTAATATGTGCTTTCCCGCTCAATTCCCGTACCAGCATAGGAGGAGCGTATGAAATAGTAAGGTTAGGCCAAGTGTTTTTTCCCAAAACGGGGGCAAATCTGTCAGGACAAAGATAAAATTTGCATGAACGACACTCGAAGGTATGTACACCATAATCACATACTCATTTGACATAAATAACTTTCTAGAACTATTTTCTACGTATCGTTCGTGTGTGCAGTACAATTGGTAATATGGCCCAAATGCTTAGTTGGAATTATGGCCCGGGCCATATTACCCAATACACATTTTACTATTATTTCTACATGAGTATTTGTTTTACAGTTTTCAAAATGGTTGCCCATTTTGAAAACGACGAGTAGGAATTTGCGCAAACAATGGGATCAAAATAATTTAGAGGCTGCTCTAGACGCTGTTCGAGCTGGCGAGAGTCAAAGAAATGCTAGTGCAAGATTCGAAATTCCGCGACGTACTTTGAGAAGATATATTCAGAATGGCCTTTCCACAAAACGCTTAGGGAGTCCTAGTGTATTAACTCCAGAGCAGGAAAATGATTTTGTTAATAGAATCATTCGATTTTGTGATATTGGATCACCTCTTACGCTAATATTAGTACGGCACCAAGCATTTAGGTATTGTGAAATTAATGAGATAAAGCACAAGTTTAACAAAACTTAAGAGTGCGCTGGAAAATCGTGGCTGGCGCAGTTTTGTCGTCGCCATCCCAACTTGGCAAAAAGGAAGGCTCAGTTGATGAATCCAGCTCGAGCCCAAAAACTGAACAAGGCGATTGTGGATGACTATTTTAATAAATTGGGCACTACTTTAGAATAATTAAATATAATGGATCAACCCCATCCGATATATTATATGGATGAAAAGGGTTGCAGATTAACTATTCATCATCAGCAAACTGTAATGGCCCAAAAAAGGTGCAAACGAATTCACATGGTAGCTCCAGAACACGCCGAAAATGTAACAGTTGTGGGGTGTGTCAATGCGATAGGAAACTGTATTCCACCAATGATTATTTTCAAAGGGAAACGTTTAGAACCAGAATTCAATGATAACCTTCCTCCAGGTTCACTAGTGTGAATGGCTCCAAAAGGATCAATGACAACGGAATTGTTCGTGAGTTTCATTCGTCACCTTGCTCGTTATAAAACAGAGGGAAGTATTTTATTAATTTTCGATGGAGCATCGAGTCATCTAGACTATACTATTGTTGAAGCCGCTGATGAGCACGGAATTACTTTATTTTGTTTACCTTCAAATACAACACATGAATTGCGCAGCCGCTTGATAAGTCTGTTTATCGGTCATTTGAAACTAATTGGGATACGCAGTTGTTGAGGTATATTGGGATACACACCCTGAGAGGAATCTTAACAAATCTTGCTTCAATGTCATTTTATCAGAAGTTTGGCCGGCATGACACCTAGTAACATTACTAGCGGTTTTGAAGCAACGGGAATCTATCCATTTAATCCAAATGCTATTCCCGAGGCAGCTTTTGCGCCATCTTTGCCATCACACATACCACAGCCAGGAGTACAACCTTTACAAATCAACGATGAAGAGACATTGAACGCAAGTACTTCGGCATCTGATGATGATAGCGACTTAAACATACCTTTATCTACTGTGAAAAACCAGATTATTCAAAAAGAAAAGGAGGTAAGTCAGCCAACACCCTGCATCAGTCATTTCAAGAGTTACTGCCAACACCCCTGAACAAGGTACCTGAAAACAAAAAACCACGACGCAAGACAATAAATTGTAAAGCCCAAAAAGTGACTAAAAACCTGTTCAACCACGAAGAGCCATCATGTTCCAAATCTAAATCAAAACCGAAGGAATCATGGTATTGTCCGGTGTGCCAGAAAGACGAACAGATGGACATGCGCATTTGTGTAAGGTGTCAAACTTATTATCATGAAGAATGTGTAGGGTTGACTATGGATGACACAGATGATTAAGAATGTTACAACTGTGCATGAGTTAATCTGTTTTTTCTTCAATAATTATATTTATTGCATAAACTGATGTTCTTAAACTGTGCTTTGCATGTAAGATTTTGTATGGGCCATATTTCCAGACCGGGTTGATAATATGGCCCAATTGCTGTTTTTTTTCATACAGTGTTTATTTCTATTTTTTGTTGGAATTTCTCGAAGATTAATTTTTTGTTGAAAGATTAGATGTTTTAGTTCAAGTTTATATCAAAGTTATTGTCTTTTTCAATAAAGTTTTGGAGAAAATCATTTTCATTTTTAGGTGGGCCATATATACCGCCACTACCTTATATGAAATTGACAATGGTCAACTTGTATATTTTTCATGAAATGATTGAAAAATATTTTTATTTTTCACTTGTATATTATATGTTTAATTCACCTTGGATACGGTTGCTATAAACACCCTCATTAAGCATCGAGGGCGTAGTGAGCGTGCGTTATGGATAATAACGCACGCTAATTGTACGAGGAGAAATGAAGCAACTTTCATTGATTAAATTCTCCATAATCCTTGTCGTATACGACTCTGGATTTCTTCGGAAATTAATTATTCGCAGCTTTGGCTGCATTTTCTATGATATTCTTGGGTAAATTCATTTGCATTTCGATCATTTCTATAAGACAACACAAAGAAAGCAGCAAAGACATACACTAAATATGATGACAAAAATATTCACAAACGTCATAATATCAGCTAATGACATGCCTACTATGAGAAGGAAAATGAAAAGTATAGGAGAAATGAACCGATTTTAAAATCGATTTTTCATTATCTTTATATATAAAAATGAATCCTTATTTCCCCGCCATCACGCTTGAACGGCTGGACCGATTTCACTAATTCTTTTTTTGTTGTGTTTTTTATTGTCAGAAGAAGGTTATTATGAAAGAAAAAATTAAGAAAATTGCGCAGGAAATTAGAAAATTTGAGAATAATTAAAAACAATATAAAATTATTTCTAAAATTCTTTTTTTGTTGTTTTTTATTGTCAGAAGAAGGCTATTATGAAAGAAAAAATTTAGAAAATTGCGCGGGAAATAAGAAAATTTGAGAATACTTAACCACCATATAAAATTATTTCTAATCTATGTCATTTTTAAATTCGATGGACGATGAATCAACTCTGTGGTAGTTCATATTTATATTAAAAATTGAATAATAAGAAAACAACTTGTCCAAAAACCACAAAATGAAAATAACTTTTTATTCGACTAGTTTTGCCTGTTACAGCATTATCAAGACTGTCTTGATAATGCTGTAACAGGCGAAACTAGTCGAATAAAAAGTTATTTTCATTTTGTGGTTTTTAGACAAGTTGTTTTCTTATTATTTAATCTTTAATATATGTCATTTTTATTTTGTTATGACTTAGAATAGAAAAATTTATATTACTCTCAATTGTTTACCCTTCTACGATCAACCCATATTTTTGCATCTTTTCATTTTTTTAAATTTTATCCACAGATCCGCAATAGGCCTGCAAGATGGCAATCGAAAATAACAATAGTCGGTTTGAGAATAGTGCGTAATATATTTTTCATACTCCCAATGATTAACATTTTTGCCGGGTCAGATAGATAGATAATTAGATAATAGAAAGATAGATAACTAGATAGATAGATAGGTAGATATACATCGGCAGATAGGTGAATAGATAGAAAGATAGATAGATAAAAATTATTTATATGGTAGAACGTTTGCCCGGTCAGAAAAATTGATAGATAGATATGCAGATAGATAGACAGATAGATAAAATGATAGATAGATAGATAGTTAGATAGATAGATAACTATCTAGATAGATAGATATATAGTTAGATAGGTAGATATACATCGGCAGGTAGATGAATAGATAAATATAATTTATATGGCAGAACAACGTTTGCCGGGTCAGCTAGTAATAGAATAATTTTTTCGTGAAAAATAAAATCTATCTAAATTCATAATAGTGGTAGTCTTGGACGTATAAAACGGATTTAACAACCACTCCCGCCATACTCCATTATTTCCTAAGAAAACTCCCCGAAAAAAAATGTTAATCTTTTCCAACTTCTAATACTAAAATTAAATCTAATTTATGTGAAACGGATTCGCAAGTCATGATGCATGACTCGCGAATCCGTTTCTCACGCAATCGTTGTTCTAAATATATCTAGGCAATTGTTAATTACCAGTGTTTAATTAAATATGTTATTTTAAGAATTCCGACCTTATCAGTTACGAACGGTAGAAACTATTAATGCAGAAACCTTATCTCGTACTAAAAAACTGGTAGAACATTTTTCGCTAATTATCTACCTCAGATAAAAGAAATTGTAGTCGATTAAAAGACCTGCCATTTATAGGATTAATTACGAGAAATTTCGAACTTTCTTGATAGATCAAACAGATAAAACTTTTTCTAATTTTGGAGATAATCGATAACTTGTATGAAAATCTACTTTTTGCAGTAGATAAAACAGAAATTTTCAGCTTAAGACAATGGAAATAAATAATCCATTCAAGAGATCATAGAAATTGGGAAAGTTTGAAGAAATAATTTGGTTATTTGCAATGAGTAGAGTAAACATCTTCATTGTCGTTAAATATTTGTTCTATCGATAGTGTTCTGTATTTTCGGATTAAACAGTGAATTGTTAGTTCCTAATATCTTTGTCAGAGGGCGCTATTGGGAACATACGTCAATTCACTCCAGGTCGAGTTTGCTGTACTGAAGATATCTAATAAGATCGAAACAGCTGTATCCAGATCTTGAGTAGGGGCGACTCGACATTTTATATGATTTACTGTTGCATTGTTATTGCATATTTTGCGTCGCTAATGCATATAACGAGCATGGAGGATTGTTCAATAATTTTAAATTGATGAAGAATTTTCCTAGTTCCTTTCATAAGACATGAAGTATCTCACTAAAATTTAAAAACAATGTTGTCAAAAAATGCTGTTAAAGGCGAACTATAGTATGGCAGAGTACTTTGGTGATTCAGATATAGGTAGTACAATATAAATTAAATTTTGTTCATCATGTTTTTGTATATTCATTGTACATTAAGACTTAACCTACATGATGTAAAGTTGTCTTAAAGGATCAAAAACTTCTATTCTATTCTATTCTAATGGATTTTGCTGCCTTTATCATTACTATCCTCAACTTTCACTAGCCGAGCTAAGCTCTCAGGAAATTATTTGTCTAATTCTTCATCCGTTTCGAAAATCTCATTTTCTTGGTCAAACTGCTAGTTACAAAATAAATTCAACTTGACTATGTAAAATAGTCAGATGGCAAGTTTATCTTAAGCGAAGACATCCTTAACTTGATTAATATGCAGTTGCAGCATGAGGAATAATTTATTAACACTAAATATTCAAACGTCTGAGGAAAATTTACGACTGGTAATTCAGAATAACGAAGAGTTTCGTTCCACTATTTGAAATTGTTTGGGAAGCTTGAAAAACGATTCCAAGTTCTCGAACTTCGTCCATTATGATAGCTATTTTAAAATTCGACAGGTGGCGTTATTAGCATGATGCCTTGAGCGTTACAGGGATTAAAGAAAGTACATTCAAGATGGTTAATTTCTGACGCGCTATTGCATTCTATTCATTGATATTATATAGTGGAGAAAGGTCGATATGAAAAGAACTTTTTTTTTTTTAATTTAAGAACCAATAGGCCAATATGAAGAAATAGTTTTGTGGTCTTGAAGCCCTAGGTCTTCGCAAAACCAAGACTGGTCAATCTTAGTCTTGAGAATAATTATTGAGTCTTGGTTTTGGCGATAAGTCGAGAACCAGAACAAGACTAGTTTTGTGGTCTCGAAGGACTAGGGCTCCGCAAGACCATGACCAATCCTGAGAATAATTATTAAATATTGGCCTTCGTGCCAAGACCAAAACATGACCAGGAAAAGTCTTGTGGCCTCGAAGCCCTAGGGCTTCGCAAGACCAAGACTGGCCAATCTTGGCCATGAGAATATCTATCAAGTCTTGGTCTTGGTGCCAAGAACAAGATTAATCTTGTGGTCTCGCGAAACCTCATATCTGACGAAGAAGTAGTGCTTCGAAACGTGCGTCATGCATGTCAATAATGTTTCATTATGTAAACGTATCTATTTTTCAATTAAGGTTTCGTCATTCAAGTAGCGAATACCTTCACAAAAACTGATTTACTTAGCTAATCAAACGATAGGAATATTATTCTAGAAGAAATATACTCAGAAATACGCTTGTAATTGAATTGTAATTCTGAAATAGCTCAACAATGGCTATATCAACTATCGATCAATACGTGTATAGCTAATAAACACTCGACGTGTGAAATATTATAAACGCTTACCTGTTTTCATATTTGGGGTGAGGAACATATTTGATGCATTCTCTTTTGGTGAAGGTTGCCTCTATCCAACTCCGCGCAGGAGCCTGCAACAATACCAGTGAATTAATGGAGAACAGAAGTTATGGTCCACATAATTTGTTGAAGATATTAATAGAGTATAACTCGAGTCAACTTGAAAATTACAAAGGATTAAAAAATGCTGACCAAGTGATCGACACATGTCATGCGAATTAGTGCTGTTATGGGTGCTTACTTAAAATGAATTTACCAACGCAATGGGAGGAGAGAACGCAGATTCGCAATAGCCATTTATAGTTTTACAATAGAATGTAAAAGTTTTGTAATTTAGTCGTTTTGATATAATTAGTTGTGTTATATGTTTAAATTGGCTGAATGAAGAAATAAAGAAGTACTTTGTGTGATATATATATTATTTTATTGTTGAACATATATTCATTAGAGTATTTTTCTTGACTTTCCCTGATTGAAGTGGCCATCATCCTTCATGTTTCCCTGTTCTCTTTAAGATCAATTTAGTTAAGTTACGATCAATTTAGTTAAGTTACCATGTATAATTTCGATAATACCTGATTATACATAGAGTAGCTCTACCAATCGAAAACTAACAGGACCGTCAAATTTTGACGTTTATCAATAACTGTTCAGAAATGAGTCGATTCGGAGATTTTTACTTAATATACTCAACAAATAATCGTATCAAATACAATGCGTACTTCAAAATAAATACGGTTATACATCTCAAACTTCCTGCATAATTACAAATTGTGTCAGTTTGACAGAATAATCCTCCCGCTTCGCAGTCAGATTATTTAAACTGTCAAAAGGGTCGTTCAAGTATTACGTAACGCAAATTGGGGGGTGGGGGGTCTTGTAAAACGTTACGAAGCGTTACAGGGGCGGGAGGAGGGATCGAACAACGCGTTACGTAATATTGATTTTTATTGAATTAAAAAACTAGGGAATTTGAATCTCCCAAGTTGTAAACTCTTTTCGTTTATGTTTTATGGGGAATACCTCGACTGTATTCTTCGTCATTTATATTTTGTTTCCGTTGTCAGTTTTCATTAAGTGTTTTAAACACGTAATACACAGGAGCACATTGCTGTAGTCAGTGTTGTAGAAGTGACTTCATACTGTATAATGTCCTCAAAAGAGATTTGCATCATCAGCTGTTTTTGGACTATAAAGGCTCTCTGCTGACTTCCTGCCGCAACTGTGCCATAAAATGCGAACGAAATTTAGAAAACGGCTAAAGAATGAATAAAAATGGTATAGCGCTCACGTCCGTGACTCGCAATATTTTTTGCAAAAAATTAAATGCGCGTACGAATCCTGCTGTTTCGTCTACGGGAGTGCATTGAAATAATCCTTTCCGAATAATACTTCCTGCCGCCACCATCCTTCAGACCCCAAGCAAGCTCACGGTAGCTAGTCAGCTAAACAAAGGATCATGCAAGCATTCACTACTTCTTGTGAGGTTGTCCATCGTTCTGTCGCCTCCTCCATAAGGGTTCAAGCAGATGCCGTACGATTTCTTGTGACCAACCTGTGGGATCTACTTCACATCACACAATTCTGTTTGCAAATGCAGTCTGAGTGGGCAAAGGAACAGTAACTCCAACTGAATTGTTTTTTTTACATACCTACTTGTTTGAATTATGGCTGACTTTT
The DNA here is from genome assembly GCA_030704885.1 of Cynegetis impunctata. Classification (NCBI taxonomy): domain Eukaryota; kingdom Metazoa; phylum Arthropoda; class Insecta; order Coleoptera; family Coccinellidae; genus Cynegetis; species Cynegetis impunctata. The sequence goes on along the minus strand of JARQZK010002963.1, from coordinate 46,558 downwards.
TAGGTTCTATTGCATTGCCAAAGAAAATAAATATGTTATTTTATTTCAGAGTTTTTAAGTGAAAAAAAAATCTCTATCGCAGCAAGCTGTATTAGGAGAGCAGATTTTCATACCGTATCCAATTCGAAAAATCTACTTATTTAGTTGATTTTTTTTCCAAATTCGAACCAGCCTTCCTCCTATTTAGATCACCAACCCCATTGCTTCCACATTGAACCCTTTATCGGGTAAACAAGATTTACTTCCTTTCCTGTGGCTCAACCCCGTGACCGATTCGTACCAAAACCAACCCCATCCAAGATGACATAAGTAACTATCTACTTACCAACTTTCAAACCTATTGCAAAATAGAGCCATGTATCGCGTAAACAAGAATCATTTCCACCAAACCACCAAGTTAGCTAAAAATGTATATGTAACGACAGGGCCAAGTCAGGAAAACGGCATAATTAAATGTAAGATTAGTAGTAAAAGTTTATTAGGACAAATTTGAGCCCTTTTCAACATATCACATTATGTTTGATTGTTTATTAAATAATAATCTCTTGTTTTGTTCATTATTAACGAAACCACGATTAAAACAATAAAAACGGTATTTTAGCAACTTTTAGGTAAAAATGGTCACTTGGGTGTTACGTAACGTTTATAGGCGGGAGGAGGGGATCAGGAAAACGTTACGGAGCGTTACATAAGGGGGAGGGAGGGTCATAAATCTTCAAAAACTGACACTCTTTGTAATTATGCAACAAGTTATCGATGTATAACCTGATTATTTTGAAGTACTTATAGAATTACTACTGATTATATAGGAGACCAATTTTTTATTATCAAAACGAAATTTATGTCCCCAAATTCTAATTAGACTTAACTTTTGTCTATCTTGAGGTCATGCGCATGCCCTATCTAATGATACCAAAACTTCATGATAAAGTGCCATTATCCTTGTTCATTTAGTCTGACCAGCAAGTGTGCAATATAATTAGAAAGGTCTTGGCACGACTCATCGAACTTTGATTATCCTAGAAGCCACATGGTGCAGAATTGTGGGTTTTTCAAGAACACAGTAGGTACGTCTCGTTAAAATTGAAATTTCAAAAAGTAAGCATATTATGAGAAGCAACCAGCGTTGTCTGATATAGTTTTAAATCTTCCTTGATGAAATTAGTGCTCAAGATAATACAAATTAGTCTCTTTTACGAATTTCTTAATACTTCTCATAATATTTTTTCGGTTTATTCAAATACCTTTGAATGGTTATTTGATTGAGTTTTAATTTTGTTAACGAAGTCTCTCACCTATTTGTGTTCATTTTACTTCAAATTGGGCCCAATTAAAACTAAATTTTATAAATGATATACTAAATTCGGTGGTATAGAAGTAATTGGAATTTCAGCGTTCATTGGTTACAGATACCTTCTAAAAGCACTATGTAAATTGCTAGCTAATGAAACACGCATTAATATAATCAAATCGCTAAATCGAATGCATAGGATATGGCGAAAGCTTCAACAGTATACCCCAGAGTATACCATAGAAAATACAAATATATTGATAGGTA
>JARQZK010002963.1:37500-40000 GCA_030704885.1 Cynegetis impunctata | reverse complement strand
ATTGTTGTTGCCTGTGATCTATTTTTAATCTCTTGATAATTATTAGCAATAACAGGCTAGTTGAATCTTAAAAAACTCGATTTTATTAAAGAGTTGACGTTTTACTTCGATATTCGTAATTGAAATTTCTTTGACATTTATTGATGTGAAAAAATTGAAAAAAATAAGGCTGCTTTGTCTTGCTAGTTATTTATTATATACTATTCAGTCTAATATTAACATTCAAAAATGTTATGATTAGATGGTAAGGGAAACCAAAGAAACCTTTACCTACGTAATGTTTGAAAATAAAAATAATAGGGTATTATTTATCTAACAACAAAGAAATGAGTCATGGGAAAACATTAAAGATGTGGAGTAAAATTATCGGTATAGTACGTTTATATGGAAGCAGCCGTTGACACGTGTTTCGGACTCTTTGGTCCTCATCAGAACGGCGTAGCAAAGCATTGGATTGAAAATTTGAAGATGAAAATAGTACAACAAACAAAATCCTCTGATACGGAAGACAATCACCCTCATTGTGGTTTATTGTTTGAACTCTCCGGTATGGGAGATTTGGTCAAACTTTGCCACGGAGGCGATTAATGCTATCCGCGAGAACTAAGAACGAGTAAATAAACAATAACAAAGAAATTAGTCGCGGGAAAATATTAAATAGGTAGAGCAAAATTATCGGTATAGTTCGTTTATATGGAAGTAGCCGTTTTTAATGAAATTTTTTATTTATTTAGAATTTCAAATCTTTCAAAAAAAAGTTACTTACAGTTTATAAAAAAACCTTGAAACTCTCAGCTTAAGTTTGGGGTCGTTGCCATATTTTCAGCTTGCAATATTTAATTATTTATTCGAATTGTTGTTGCCTGTGATCTATTTTTAATCTCTTGATAATTATTAGCAATAACAGGCTAGTTGAATCTTAAAAAACTCGATTTTATTAAAGAGTTGACGTTTTACTTCGATATTCGTAATTGAAATTTCTTTGACATTTATTGATGTGAAAAAATTGAAAAAAATAAGGCTGCTTTGTCTTGCTAGTTATTTATTATATACTATTCAGTCTAATATTAACATTCAAAAATGTTATGATTAGATGGTAAGGGAAACCAAATTTTTTCACATCAATAAATGTCAAAGAAATTTCAATTACGAATATCGAAGTAAAACGTCAACTCTTTAATAAAATCGAGTTTTTTAAGATTCAACTAGCCTGTTATTGCTAATAATTATCAAGAGATTAAAAATAGATCACAGGCAACAACAATTCGAATAAATAATTAAATATTGCAAGCTGAAAATATGGCAATGACCCCAAACTTAAGCTGAGAGTTTCAAGGTTTTTTTATAAACTGTAAGTAACTTTTTTTTAAAAGATTTGAAATTCTAAATAAATAAAAAATTTCATTAAAAACGGCTACTTCCATATAAACGAACTATACCGATAATTTTGCTCTACCTATTTAATATTTTCCCGCGACTAATTTCTTTGTTATTGTTTATTTACTCGTTCTTAGTTCTCGCGGATAGCATTAATCGCCTCCGTGGCAAAGTTTGACCAAATCTCCCATACCGGAGAGTTCAAACAATAAACCACAATGAGGGTGATTGTCTTCCGTATCAGAGGATTTTGTTTGTTGTACTATTTTCATCTTCAAATTTTCAATCCAATGCTTTGCTACGCCGTTCTGATGAGGACCAAAGAGTCCGAAACACGTGTCAACGGCTGCTTCCATATAAACGTACTATACCGATAATTTTACTCCACATCTTTAATGTTTTCCCATGACTCATTTCTTTGTTGTTAGATAAATAATACCCTATTATTTTTATTTTCAAACATTACGTAGGTAAAGGTTTCTTTGGTTTCCCTTACCATCTAATCATAACATTTTTGAATGTTAATATTAGACTGAATAGTATATAATAAATAACTAGCAAGACAAAGCAGCCTTATTTTTTTCAATTTTTTCACATCAATAAATGTCAAAGAAATTTCAATTACGAATATCGAAGTAAAACGTCAACTCTTTAATAAAATCGAGTTTTTTAAGATTCAACTAGCCTGTTATTGCTAATAATTATCAAGAGATTAAAAATAGATCACAGGCAACAACAATTCGAATAAATGATATATTTATATATATATATATATATATATATTTATATATATATATATATATATATATATATATATATATATATATATATATATATAGTATTTCAAAGTATGAAGAAAAAATAAATGAAAATTTAATGAACAACAAATTTTTTTAAAATTTAAGTGTAAATGGAATTAATGCGGTTACCTCGTAGGATTCAACTAAAGGAGTCACTTTCAACAATACATTTATCGAAACACTTAATATGTAGAAATGAATAATTTTCTCAAAGAGTGTTCGCTACCTCTCAGAATCGATATGTCACGAAAAAAGCAATTTACATTAATTAATCTTCATTTAAATACAGTAATAACACAGAGAACACTTCGCAAAGAACAATG
>JARQZK010002963.1:25000-35000 GCA_030704885.1 Cynegetis impunctata | reverse complement strand
TAAAGCCAGTACATTATGGTCAAGGTTAACTCGATGCTACGAACACTATCAAATATAGACCATCAGTAATTATGCAAAAATTACGGGCATACTTGAAAAGGCAAAATGTGGGGATGCAAAGCTAAAAAGTCAAGTGTTCTTTCCAAAGCAAACCATCGATAAAATTTCTAAAACGATGTCATCGATAGAATATTCTCCCCTCAAAGGTAACATTTTAATTTCTTTAGTGCATATTAAAAATGTTAAAGTACAAAATTTTCTTCTCAGGTGCTTTGATTATTTGGCATTTCTGGAGCTTGCAGGTGTGATGAACTTTTAAAAGAAAATCCTAGAATGTCGGCAGTCATCATCGAATTCTGAAACTCATAACTTTAAGCAACAAGGTCTTGCTTTAACGGTCAATAGTAATCATAATTCGACTGTAACTATTAATATTTATAATTCCAAATAGTTTTTCTTTCTTTTTATATTAAATGAATATCGAGTTAATTCTGATTTTATTTCCATACTAGTAGGGAAAGTGACACAAGCTAGCTGGTAAAGTGACATTTGCTAGCAGGGAATGTGAGATTTGTTAGACGGAAAAGTATGAAGTATGTAATGAAGCGCTTCCCGACTGTTTTGAAGGTTAGACAACCATCGATTACCGATCGATTGTGAGTAAAAGATTTTTCAAATCTTTTACGCGGTTCATTCCGTGAACCAAGTATTTCATATATATATATATATATATATATATATATATATATATATATATATATATATATATATATAATATATATATATATATATATATATATATTATATATATATATATATATATATATATATATATATATATATATTATATTAACATCTTCAGTAGCTCCCATCGAACCACATGTACATATATATCATACATCAAACAAATTTCCAAAAATCATGATCTAGAAGGTCTAAAAAGGATTAAATATAGACTTCCGCACCTGAATTTCGATACGCTGCAATAGTCCAATATTCTGATGGAAAATACGACTTTCTCTCTACAACTATTCATGTTGTGCGTGATACAGTGATACACGAATAGAAGGGACCTACAGTTTTACTAAGGTTCCGAACGTCTTTATAGAGAGGCTTCAGAAGGCAAAATTCTACTCGGTGGTTTCCCATTGCCTTCCGAGAGGTGGCTCCGCATTAATTCGTTCGTTCACCAGGGATTCGATCCGCCGACCTTCTGTTCAGTAATCCAACGCACTGACCACTGAGCTACGGAGCCACTTTTCATTAAAACATTAAATGACTAAAATACACTTAGTGCTCTTCCATTTTCAAAGGCGCATAATATTGACAAAAAACTTATGTTAAAATGCCCCAAATACCATCTTGTACGTTATTATATAAGCATTCCATTTGTTTTAAATCGTTTTGATATATTCAGAAATGTATTTACGCTCCCCAAAATTCGGCACGAACTTTCAGGACAAAACCCAATCAATAGTTAGCTCTAACTATCCTATTATGTAGAGATTCCAAGTTGAAACAATTGCTAAAGTGAAAGCAAAATCATCATCAATATATTTTACATTAGAATAAACAAAGTTTCCATTACATAATCAGACATATTAACATTATGGCAAGATACAAAGCGTCAATTATTTCTAAATAACAGATATATAACCCGCATTAAACAAAGTAGGTACAGATTGAAAACACTGGAAAATATTTATGAAAATACATGTTAGAGACTGAATTACGTCCATTTATTAGAGGTTAGACAACGATAACAACAGGATAACAATATTGAAAACTTACTGATGAAAAGTCTGTTGCAACTGGCCATAAAAAAGTTGATAATGAGTTGAATAAAGAGTCAAACAGACCATGACGATTCCGCTGAAAATTTAGAGAAAATCGGTTTTGTTAGAGCACAAAAATAACTAGCACATATTAGGTCTAAAAAGTTATTTCAACGATAAAGAATGAAAATTAAATAAAAATAATAACACAATAACTAAGTACACGCCGGAAAACGCTATTCTCTATAATTTGTAATTTTTTTATACATACACGCACACACCCACACATATATATATATATATATATATATATATATATATATATATATATATATATATATATATAAACATTGTACAATATTGCAACTGATGATAGAGTAGGTCATTTCTGGTCAGAATATCAAAAGTTCACATCAGTGAAAATCTCACCGCTGTCAAGATAATGGATCTTTTCAAAATTTCTAGAAAATCGCATTGTAGCCTTATTTATCGAGAAATTTTATCAATTTTTGAAAAACTATTTTACCCGTCTGAAAGCATCACTTATCAGTAATCTTCAACAGCAAAGATATTTGAATTAGTGTTAATTTGTAAACATGGCACTTAAAAATTAAAAAAAAGAATTTCCAGGAATTCAAAAAATTGCCATTATCTCGAAAGCGGTGCAATTTTTACTGAAGTGAAACTCTGATATTCTGACCAGTCATGACCTGATGTATCACCAGTTCCAATATTGTACAAGGACACCCTGTATATATATATATATATATATATATATATATATATATATATATATATATATATATATATATATATATATATATATATTTATATATATATGTATATATATATATATATATATATATATTATATATATATATTATATATTTTCCTTTTGATTTGTTTTTCTTGGGTAATTAAGTCTATTTATAACTGATGGTATATCTATATTTACATCCCACAAAAATATATTTAACGTTTCAGCAATCACTGTTGCCTTCATCAGAAATTTTTGTTGTTGTCATCCATAGCTAAAATTTAAATGAACATAGTACAATACAGCATATCTAAGCTTGACAAAAAAACAAAACAAGAATACACAAAAAATAAACAATCTACCTTTCTTCCGTACACAAGAGTGGCAAATTCATTTAAAATTACACATGTAATTATTAGTATAAAACGAAAACAATGTTGACAGACGCCGAGGACAGTATACGTTTGAATTAAACTGAAATATAATGTGCAGTGAAATACATATATTTATCGAGCGGTTTTGAAACAGCTGATTATTTTTTGTAAAACAACTGAAATGGATAGTCGGTATATAACATGTGAGCTGGTTATAGGAATTATTTCTTTTGTTATGGTAAAATATTTGTGTAGAATTTTCTCATAAGATTTGTATCAGCTTTGGCGTTAACAGTATTTTCACCTTTCTTTCAGCCAGATACCTAAATTTCGATTCCCAACACCCCATATCACAAAAAAAGACTGTTATTATAGGACTCGCAGATCGTGCAATTAAATTGTCGGACCCCGAATACAGAGAACTTGCCATTAATAAAGCAAAACAGGCATTACAAAAAAACAATTATCCCATATATTTGTTGGACAATATTTTCAAAAAACGTGTACATAAATTTTACAACACCAATTCGAGCAATCATGAAAAGAAGGAAATAAAAACGTATGTTTCCCTTCCATATGTACCGAGACTGTCAGAAAGTTTCTACAATACCTTGAAGAGATATGATATTACAGTTTGTCACAGAGGACACAATCTAAGTAAGAAACTATTCAGTCAACTCAAAACGAAAATACCAAAGGAAAAGAGAAGCCATGTAGTCTACGAAATACCTTGCTCTAATTGCGATAAAGTTTATATAGGTCAAACTAGCCAATATTTGAAGTCCCGACTCAACAGCCACAAATATGATAGAAGGAATAAAACGGCGTTAACTAACCATATCATCGAATACCAACATCAATTTAATTACGAGGAAACAAGAATTCTTAGAAGCCAACGAAATACCAAAAAACGTGAAATTATGGAAATGATTGAAATCCAAAAGAAAGGTGAAAATACTGTTAATGCCAAAGCTGATACAAATCTTATGAGAAAATTCTACACAAACATTTTACCATAACAAAAGAAATAATTCCTATAACCAGCTCACATGTTATATACCGACTATCCATTTCAGTTGTTTTACAAAAAATAATCAGCTGTTTCAAAACCGCTCGATAAATATATGTATTTCACTGCACATTATATTTCAGTTTAATTCAAACGTATACTGTTCCTCCGTCTGTCAGACATTGTTTTCGTTTTATACCTAATAATTACATGTAATTTTTAAATGAATTTGCCACTCTTGTTGTACGGAAGAAAGGTAGATTGTTTTATTTTTGTGTATTCTTGTTTTTGTTTTTTTGTCAACTTAATTGCTGTATTGTACTATGTTCATTTAATTTTAGCTATGGATGACAACAACAAAAATTTCTAATGAAGGCAACAGTGATTGCTGAAACGTTAAATATATTTTTGTAGATGTAAATATAGATATACCATCAGTTATAAATAGACTTAATTACCCAAGAAAACAAATCAAAAGGAAAATATATGTAAATGGTCTAAGAAGTCAAGGAACAATCAGAAAACCAAATGTATATATATTTATATATATATATATATATATATATATATATATATATATATATACACCAAGATAATTGATCTGGAAGTCATTTCATATATATGCTATACCCATTGACTGAAGTGATGAATGATGAATGTTAGAAACACCAATATAGCCATCATCAAACCATTGAAAATAGACAGCTCTTTCGAGCCAATGATTCCAGAAGCGTTTGTAAGTGAAAAATTGCTAAAAAAAATAGTTGATGGAAGATGTCGTTTCTACGTGATAATTTAACATGATGAACAAAAACTAAATTTGAATTTACTACGTTTATTATCACAAAAATATTTTGAAAAATATAACACTGCAATGTTATATTTTTCAAAGTATTTTTGTGATAATAAACGTAGTGAATTCAAGTTTTGTTTTTTTTTCATCATTTCTGAAAAAAATAAATTTCAAACATTGATATTAATTCGAGAGAGCAAATATTATCACTTTTTCACAATCTTACAGAAAAATATATTCATTAGTGTAATATATGGAGACAAGCTGGCGTATTGAAGACGAATATATTATTTTCAGTACTTCCGAAATTTTGGAAGAAACAAAGGAGCTGTAATGAATTACCAAGTCTCAAGTACGCAACACTGCAGATAAATGAAAAAATTAAAAACATAGTCTGCTTCTTTCGAGTTGAAGAAAGTAGCTTAATTTCTCCCAATCACCGTATGTTTCTAGCAAATATTCAATGTTATCAGTTATCGAATCAATAAGTTGTTCTTAGAAGTTGTTGACTGCTTAGAATAATCGGAAGGCCTACAAAAACTTCTTCGAGATGAATGAAAAATAACATAATTTTGTTTATTTATTCCATACTGGCGGCGCTTCTATGAGAGAATTGATTGTTGTTCCAATTTTCACTCTCATGTATTTTTCAATAGATAGTAATATGATATAGCTCAGTATTTGTGAATGAAAAATATTTTGTTCATTTTCTTCATAACCTGGTATAAATCGTGGGCTTCATTCATTTTCACGAAATGATTCTACAAATTTGGGACGGCAGAACTATTTTGTTCTGCTCTTGATTCATCTTCCTGCTTTTCCATATGAATAATGAATAAAGAAAATTATCATAGATTAATTTTCCGAGGGCGGACCCAACCACCTTTTTCGTGGATAAATCCTATCAAAAACACTCGAGTGAGCAGATATGGAGTGGTTTGTATGTCATACGGTGAAGATTATTTCCGGTGAGGGGTTTTATCTCTCAATGGTTTTCATAATTAGCGAAGCAAGAAAGAAAATGCATCCTTTGACGATTGGATACCGCAATTTGTAGCAGGAGTTCTGATTTTCCAGTGAAACAGATTCTAATTAATGGAAAAGAGATGATTTCAATACAACCGTTTCTAGTATTTGAAATATTTAAATTGCTAATTTTGATTAAAACTCAGCCTCACTGTGGTACTGTTCTGCCTAGAAAACAACTCCACATACCAAATGTATCTCAGTACATTTGATACGAATGGGGTACTGGAAGTGCCCAAATGTAGCAGGAAAATGAAATTTACCTATATAAATGTCCAAAAAGTTTTTAGTAATAACTGAGATAATATTGTAGACAACTCTATAAGCTTCGGAACATTTTTTGTACATTTGGAAAAAATCTGATCTCTTAATTTGTTTTCAGTGGATGCACAAACATTGCACCAGATTTTACAGGAATTGATCATGAAGTAAAACGATTTTTTTTTTTTTAAGCGAAAACCAATTATTTTTTTTTCAAATCACCCTGTATCTCAGAAGTTAAGACATTTAGGACATACTTTCATAGGTAGTTTTTTTCTTAAGACGAGTCGAAGAATCACCCCCTTGAATATTAGCATGTCTTTAAGGAACACCCTTTATATATATATATATATATATATATATATATATATATATATATAAAATTTATTTATTTCTTTCAGTTGATTCTTCTTTGATCCGTGATGTATTTTTTTATGAAAGTAGTTCTTTATATTTGGTCACATTGATTAATACAATGTCGGTTTACTGCAAATTGTCAAATGACATTTCGATCCTTTCAAAATCTAAAAAAGGACGGCTATTTCACCCATTATAACAGCTTTTATCTCAAAATAAAAGCTCCTTATTTGATACTTTCTAATATTATTCAGCTGTAGACATTAAATATAAATTGCCGAATAGCATTTCTAGCTTCTGTATCTTCAGTTTCTAATTTGCAATTTTCATACTTCCGATAAATTTGGAATTTTTAAATATTTTTTCATTTCAGCAAATAACTCAAAACGTTCGCAAATAATTAGTAAAAATTTGAAATTAGTGATTTATACTGTTATATATGAATTTATAAATAAATTTATGTGACAAAGCAGGCATTGTCTTTGGTTTTTAAATCGTTGGAGCAACAAAATCAATTTTGCTGTAAGAAATTAGCAACAAAAGAGCAACAAATTTTCAGCCATGCTATATTTGATTCCGCTATATTGACAAAGTCAGTTTGATGGTTGTTGTTTGAGACCCTCTTTGAGTTTACTGCAGTTTCTATAACGCCAAAATAATTCTTGAGAGTACTACTAACTTCCAAAACTCACGCATGTTGAAACCAAAATTGACAGCTGCTGAAAAAAAATTTATTTTGAGCTACTTTCTTCAAACAAGCTCGACTTTATTATCAGACCAGTCAATGACGGTAAAAAAGTGTTAACTGTGTATTTATCCCATACAGCACCGATTTGTATGAAAATTTGGATTTAGGTTCTACTTACCATCTATTTCAAAGTCTACCCTGTGCCGGGGGTTGCTTTTTCTCTGGGGGTGGATGCCACCCCTTCTTGGGATTGAAAACTTTTTCATTGAAAATAAGTACGGAAATCAATTAATTGACTAATTCTAAGCAACTTTTGTTTCATGAAGTTTTTCCCGAAAGTCAATACTTTTCGACTTATTCGCGAGTGAAAATGTCGTTTTTCAGGCAAAGAAACCACGTTTTCAGATTCTTTTTCGCGAATAACTGGAAAAATATTCATTTAGTCGAAAAACCTGTAGAAAGCTAAATTATAGCCTATAAAAAAACAAAGAATATCGTATATTTATAATGTATTCTGACCAATACAAATGGAATTATTTCTTGTTGAAAGTTGATTGGTATTTACCACTATGTGTATTCATCAATATACTAATACATATTCTAATTTCTAGAAAAATGTGCTTTTGGTTTTTCCCCATAACTCGCTCAGTTTTTAAGCAATCAAGTGTTTAAAAAAAAATTTTTTAGGTTTTTTTAAGAGCTATGAGCTTATCTAAATAAAACTTTTTTCCATATTTTATTTTTAAAAAGGTTCATGCTAAAAGGGCTCAAAGAAGGTACTTTGCGCGAATACACGCAAGCTTTAAATGGCCATATATTACTGAATTTTCATCCTACAAAAAAAAAATAAACGCCAACATTTCTGAATAAGAAAAATCTACAATTTCGTACTCTACAAAATTTTGCGTATCATTAACAGTTTTTGAGTTATTTTGAAGAAAAGGCGATTTTTCGCTTAATTACGAAAATTTTTTTCTCTCTTCAAACTCATTTTTTTTTCGAAAAGAAGTACTTTAAACTGGTCAAACACTCAGAACGTATTATTGAAACATAAATGAAGTGAATTGTTAAGTGGCAACAATTTTTTTCTAATGGGGTGGAAGAGAGGGTGAGATTTTCACAATTTTTTTCCAACGAATAAACGAATAAATAGGAATCGACATTTTTCTCTTCATAACTAGCTTAGTTTTGATTCTAGAAACTTTCAGAAGAAATAAAAATAAAGGTTTTTTAAAGGACTTAAAAAAAATTTAGATGAGTTTTCCCCGAAAAATGGATTGGTTTTTGGTTATTGTACGTAGAAACTTTCCATTTTGGCTATTGAAAATACCAATCAACTTTCAAAAAGCAATAATTCTGTTTGTATTGGGCCTGCAAAAATGACAGCTACATGATTCTCTTTGTTTTTTTATAGGCTATGAATTTGCTTTCTACATTGTTTTCGATTAAATGCATATTTTTCCAGTTATTCGCGAAAAAGAATCTGCAAACGTGTTATTTTGCCTGAAAACCGACAATTTTACTCGCGGATAAGTGGAAAAGAATTGACTCTCAGAAAAAACTTCATGAAAAAAAAGTTGCTTAGAATTAGTCAATGTATCGATTTCCGTACTTATTTTCAATGAAAAATTTTTCACCCCCAAGAAGGGGTGGCATCCACGCCTAGGGAAAAAGCAACCCCCGTCACATGGTAGACTTTGGAATAGATGGTAAGTAGAACTTAAATCCAATTTTTCATGAAAATCGGTGCTGTATGGTATTAATACACGGGAAAATGGTCATTGACTGGACTATATGTATCGAATTATATCCCTCTAGCAAGGCAGAATAAAGCTTAGCATTTTCCAAACTGGACTTTCCATTTCATTTCTCATATTTGATGCAAGTCACGCTTGAAAACCAACCTCCCGAAACTCATTTAGGAAACTCTTTACGGGCTTAAAACCTCAAACACAGCACGTTATATGAACAGTATCATTACAAGTTCTGATTCATGTCCGAGGCTCATTTCAATTTCACTATTTCCACACTCGCGTTCAGCAAGGGAGATTTCGCTTTTTGAAGGATTTAACCGTACTAAACGTAGCCATGGTCTAAGTGTGTCCAATTAAGATGTCTTTTTCGCGTCACCAGTGTAACTTAACACGAACTCGTGTGACGTGCTCTACTAAAACCCCTTTGAAATAGCTCATACTATAAACGCAAAACATTTCTTTGATAGTTATATAGAAGAAGTTTCAAACGTGAGTGTAATATAATTAAGTATTTAATGTGATTATTAGCTCGTTTTCACTTTGAAAACCTGCTTATTGAAATGGGTGCGATTAGCAAAGCTGAACCTAGGACCAAAATAGTTTTTCGTTTCATGACTTTAATGATGCTTGGCCACCAAAAACTCAATTTCATATATCTCTATATAGGTATATATATATATATATATATATATATATATATTATTATATATATATATATTTATATATATTATATATATATATATTATATATATATATATAATATATATATATATATATATATATATATATATATATAATATATATATATATATATATATATATATATATATATATATATATAATATATATATATATTATATATATATATATATATATTTATAATATATATATAATAAAATATATATATATATATATATATATATATAAATATATATATATATATATATATATATATATATATATATATATATATTATATATATATATATATATATATATATATATATATATATATATATATATATATATGTATACAGGGTGATTCATTAAGGGTGGCGACCGGCCGTATCTCGGAAACCGTATGTCCTAGAATTTGGGGAAAAAAATTCTTATATGATAATCTACCCTAAAAAAATTATTAAAAATATTTTTGAGTCCATAGTATTCCATGATAAAACTTAATGCTTTGCTGAAAATCGCAAAAACC
>JARQZK010002963.1:0-20000 GCA_030704885.1 Cynegetis impunctata | reverse complement strand
TACGATCAAACAAAGAAATAATGCCAAAGTGATCCCGCGCCAGGGAATAATCATCATTGGGGATTAAATAATTGGTTTTATAAGAAATAAATTTTAAAAATTTATTCTGAATCTTTTCCAGGCGGTCTATGTATACCATCTGTCTTGGGCTCCAGATAATGCTGGCAAAAATTAATTTACTGAGAACAAAAGAGTTGAATAAACATAAAAGCGATCTAACATTTCTGAATGACTCACACTTCCTACGGATGTAACCAAGCATCCTAGAAGACGAGTTAACAACGGAATCGATGTGTAGATCAAAAATGAGTTTAGGATCGAACATCACCCCAAGATCTTTTGCAGAGGCGACTTTCTGAAGAGGTACATCCCTTATGCAATAAATATGGTTCACCTGATTCAAGTTTCGCGTGAAGGTCATAGAAATACATTTGCCCAAATTTAGAAATAAACAGTTCTCATCGCAGAAACCAGCAAGACGGTCAAGGTCATCCTGCAGCTTGTCACAATCTTCAGGGTTAGTTATAGAAGTGTAAACCTTTAAGTCATCCGCGTAAAGCAGGAAATCACAATGACGGAAGCAATGCCTGATTTCATTAATATAAATAATGAAAAATAAAGGTCCCAGATGTGACCCCTGGGGTACCCCAGACGAGGTAACAAATGATTTTGAGCGAAATCCCTGGATTGAGACGAATCCACCTACACCGACTCCAGCCAGACGGCTCAGCAAGATATTATGACTGATTTTATCAAAAGCCTTGCTGAAATCGGTATAGATAGTATCAACTTGGACTCGTCTATCCATGTTGCTGTGCACGAATTCGGTAAAAATAAATAAATTAGTTTCTAAAGATCGGCCTGGAAAAAACCGGTGTTGCTCCGAAATTATTATGTTTTTCACTAATGCAAAAATATATTCGTATACTAGTTTTTCCAGTAGTTTAGGCATGATCGAAATTTTACTTATAGGACAATAATTCTTAACATCATTCTTTTTACCATTTTTGAAAATCGGGACGACCATGACAGCCTTCCACCTTACCGGAAATTCGCCCAAACTCAAAGACATATTGAAAATAATTGTTAATGGGACGCACAAAGATGAGGCACACTTTTTTATAAAGACAGAGGGTAAACCGTCAGGGCCAGCACCCTTTTTAGAATCTAGGCTCTCTAAAATTCTAAGTATGTCATTCTCGTTAAAAACAATGCTCCGCAAACCTACACCATTCGTGTACACAGAGGAGGCGCCGGGATCGAACCGGAAGACTTCCGGAACGTAAACGCTTTCGAAATATTCCGCAAATAAATCGCTCATTTCGGGTCCACCGCTTGCACATCTGTCACCCCAGTGACCATATATATATATATATAATATATATATATATATATATATATATATATATATATATATATATATTATATATATATATATATACATATGTATCTATATATATATATATATACATATGTATCTATATATATATATATATATATATATATATATATATATATATATATATATATATATATATATATATATATATATACAAGGTGTACCAATCTTACGACAAACTTCGGTATATGGGTTATTTTAAGGAGATATCAAAAAATGTTGAAAGCAAAAATTGGTAGATGTCTTTAAGGCCCATATTTTGAAATTATCTCGAACTATACAGAGTGTTGCGTAACTAAACATATGGTTTTTCAAATGAGAACCCCTGTATATTAAACCGAATTCGGTTTACTCACATTTTTTGAAGCTTTTGATTTAAGATTTTGCTATGTTATACAGAGTACTTCAACAGATATGGACAAGTTTATATGAAAATCGTCGGTATATAAACGCTCTGTAGCTTATTGCGCTTTGAAGAAAAAAAATTTAATTTTTGCCTAACAGAGTTTTGCGTAATATGATGCAATATCTCCGTATTATATTAAATTTCAATTATTTTTCATTTTGTATATTTCGAACCAAATCCAATCCTCTTCAAGATATTATACAAAACTACCTATTTACAAACTTTCAAGCCTATTGCTTCAAAATTGCGCTCTTTATCGTGTAAACAACGCCAAAATACATAAGCTCATAGATACATACATATGAACTTTATCGTGTAAACAAGATTTATTTCTTCCCCCAGGGGGTCAACCCCCCAACCAATTCGAACTAAAACCAATCCTATCCAAGATATCATACGAAACTACCTAATAAAACCTTTATCGTGTAAACAACGCTTAAATACATATGAACATATATATACATATATATATATATATATATATATATATATATATATATATATATATATATATATATATATATATATTATATATATAAATATATATATAATATATATATGAGATTGAGGTTTTCGAAATTGTGGGTAAAAGAGCTATTTAATAAACTATGGTGCCAAGCATCATAAAAAGTCATGAAACGAAAAACTATCTAGGTCCTTGGTCCAACTTTTGCCAATCGCACCCATTTTAATAATCAGGTTTTCGAAGTGAAAACCTGCTGAAAAGTCCACGATGACATATATCCATACGTCAAGCTCAATACACAAATCGAACTCCACGCAGGCGACTCCGCGAGCGCAGCTAGTCTGAAATATTTAAAATGATATATACCCTGAATCTGACGCTGCATACATCGTCGCATGAAAAACACTTGAAAGAGCGATACGAAAACGTACCTTAATAGTGAAAATATGAGATTCATTGAATTCAGGATAAGCCGTTGTCTGTTCATAATGCATCGATCAATACAAAGACTGAAAATTGACGTTTCACTTGTATAAATGAACACTTCTTCGTCACAACAAACACAAAACAGCTGGATAAGTGTTCCACAATTTCAAACAAATTCTGCTATCGAAAGGCTACCGATCGGATTCCACGAATATCTGGCACATATGATTTTTAGCCACTTCAAGTTGAAAATATCTGTAATCGCTTTCTGATAAGAAAGTAGCGGAAAACAATGGGAAAAAACGGATTCGAATTCGCAGTGTATTAGAGGTGAATATCTTATTTGCCAAAGAAATATAATGGATTTTAATGCCTAGAAGGAAAAGTTTTACATTTGGGATTATTCGAAAAATAAGATCTTCATCGAGTCAATAAGAAAAAGTCCACAATGCAAAAGTTAACTATCTCCAACAAGTGCAATTATTTTGAAGAAAATACTGCGATTTTCGATGCCAGCAGTTTTTAACGGACTTATGAGGTTATTGCCCGATATGTTCCGGTAGATGGCGCGTGGCATGTTTACATGTCACTCCTTCTCGTCTAAGAAAAGGTTAGGTATAAGTGAAATAATCTGAATTGTTATTGTCGCCACATTCGTTAGATGGACAAGACAATACTGAGAAGGACCTAATATGTCCGTCTATTGTTTCTATCGTTTCTTGTGACCATTTTAATAAATGAGTTTTCCAGAAAATAAGATCTGCATCGAATCAATTAGAAAAAATATTTTTTCAAAAATGCAAACTTTTAGAAATCCCTGTAGTTCAAAAACGTATCAAAAAGCGGTTTTCATATTTGAACTTGTCTCAAAAATCTAGCCCAGAACATGACATGTGTAATATTGTGTAATCGTCTATATGCTAGAAGTACCCTAAACCCCCAAATCCCATCGAAATTGGCCCATCCTGTACATTAAACATAGGTATGTGAGCTGTAAGTAAATAGTTTGCTGCAGTTTCCATTTTTCGAATCTACATTGTAAAATTGCAACAATGAGACAAAATAACTCGCGTATGATTTGAAGCAAAAACAAATATATAAATTGTTCTAGTAATATATGGAACTTTTATAGCTATGCTATAGAACAGCGATACTCAAACTGCGGCCAGCCAGACTTTTGAAGTGGCTACCCGTTGTAGCTCCAAATTGTGTTTACCTATTAACTATTCAAATTTCCGAGGAAATAATAGGCGCAGTTTTTTTCTATACATCAAGAAATAATGCTGTTTTTAGAGCAATATGATAAAAATTATCATGTTAAAACAATGGTTAAAAATAACAATTCACACATTTAATATAAGAAATAACGCATGACGCGTTTCGGTGGAACTTCACCTTCTTCAGATGTTAATGGCAAACTAACTATGATTCTCTGTTATATCGAAAACAAGAAATGACAAATTATGTAGAAGAATCCAAAATTATCATGAACTGCAAAATAACAACACCACCATTTGTTAGCTTTTCTATGCGGCATAATTGAGAATCTCACAGCCTCAATCGAAGATTGCAAGGTGAAAACAAAATTTCACAAATGGCAAATACAATATTTGCTTCAGAAGAAAAACCAAGTATTGATTACGAAAAAATTCAAAACAAAGTTCTTCAAAATTTTTGAACCCTTGCAAGTGTTACACAGGACTGTACTGATATTTTCGAAGGAAACTATTTGATAATTTCAAATTATATATCTGTACTATCAGACGAATTTAAAAAGGGATTTCATGACTTAAGAAAAATTAAAAATTTGCTACTGCTTGTAGAAAATACATGGTACTTAGAGCCGATAGGTATTTCACAATTAGCT
This sequence comes from Cynegetis impunctata, assembly GCA_030704885.1. Lineage (NCBI taxonomy): Eukaryota > Metazoa > Arthropoda > Insecta > Coleoptera > Coccinellidae > Cynegetis > Cynegetis impunctata. The sequence continues at coordinate 15,436 of JARQZK010002963.1, read as the reverse complement.
TCAGTTTTGGATTGTACATATGCAGACTTGTTTGATGAGTTCATTGAAATGAAAAATGATACAAAGTTATTTTTAAAGAGACGAGAGAGAAGAAGGAGTAAGTATGCTGAATATTGGACAATAGTGCCCAAACAAATTACGGCTTTGATATAATGTGCTCAAATTCTGCTTACGTTGTTTTGCATCGACATATCTTCGTGAATCATCTTATTCCAAAATGAAATAGGTATGCAAAGAACGTATATATAGGTTTTTTACGATAAAAAGACGATGACGTCACATTTAGTTACTTTCCTGCTTATCAGAATAAATATTAATTTAGCAACCGTAAATACAATTTATCCTCAACAGCTAACGGGTTGGCAAAACTTCAAGGCGTTGTCAGATCAACTGGTAAAATTTTCCAGTCTGTTTTGACGTTTATTGACATTCGATCATCGTCTAATATTTATTTTTTTGGTGCTTTTAAATTCATTGTTCCTTTAAGATTAAAAAAACAGTTAATTTCATAACTAATTATTTACGCAAATCTGCAGTGTGTAGTTAATAAAATGCCGAAGCAGCTGAACAGTAAGTGTCAAGAGATGGTAACATCTTTGTTAAGCTATTTTGAACGAGAATGCCGAAATGGGGGCCTGCTGCTCCCGCTAACTGCTGTAAGAGACGTAAGTAATAGTATTCGCTATTCGTATTCATTATTATTATTATTGTTACATATTTAAATGTAAAGGTTGATTAAACTTGATATATTATTCTTTCATAAATTGAAATAATTATGTTGTAGAGAGTTGCAGAAGCATTACAACTTAGCCTTACTACTGTTAACCGTATTGCCGCCAAGCATAATAGATGTGAACAGCCTAAAAGCCCACCTAAAAAGAGACAACGCATAAAACCTATTGTTGAAATTGATAACTTTGACCAAAATGCTTTCCGAAATGTTATATACGAAATGTATGGAAACAGTGAGTATATTGAATATATTGTTTAATTTTATTCACACTTAACTAACACAATATTTTTTCAGAGGAACACATAACCTTGAAAACTTTGAAAGACAAACTCCAAGAGCGTGAACTCTTTAATGGTTGTTTGACATCACTCTGGAAGATATTGAAAAATATTGGATTCAAATACCAAAAAGATGATCCTCGTCGTGGTTTAATGGAGTTGCCAGATATTGCATTAAAACGTGTACATTTTTTACATGAATATGTCAAGATAAAAAGGGAAGGTTTATATCAATTTGTGTTTTTGGATGAGACCTGGATATTTAAAGACGGTACTGTTGGACGTTCTTGGCAAAATTCTAATCCTAGAACGGTAAAAAAACTAAAATTGGTGGTCCGAGGTAATTGAATAATGAAATTTAGGAATTAATTCATGATGCACTAACATTCCAGCCATTTTAAGACCTTTTCCAATATTTACTAGTCACATTATATTATTTCAATCTACATAATTATTACTAGTTGTATTGAGCTATGTAGTTTATCCAAGAAACCTAGTAGTAATTTGTTATTTCCTTATTGTAGGTATATAGTATTGCATGCTGGTTCCTCTTCTGGATTCATTCCTGGAGCAGAGCTGCTGGTTTTTCATTCCAAAACAAAAGATGGTGATTACCACGGTGAGATGAACCGAGAAAATTTTTTGCATTGGTTTGAATACCAGCTGTTAGTGAACTTGGAAGAGCCTGCCACAATCGTAATGGATAATGCAAGTTATCACAGTACGGTGATCAATAAAGTACCAACAACAGCTACCAAAAAGGCTGATATACAGAACTGGTTGATACAAAATGATATTCCATTTGAAAATACTTTCTTCAAAACCCAATTATTGAATTTAGTACAACAGTAAGTTGATATAAACATTTTTCAATATATTATGGTAATACTGAGCTAACTTATTTTGTTTGAAAATATGCATGCTTTAATATTTTTGTAGGAATAAACCACCATTAGTATATGAAGCTGACATATTATCTGAAAAATATGGTCACAAAGTGCTTCGACTTCCCCCTTTCCACTGTATGTTCAACCCAATTGAACATATTTGGGGCATAGTTAAAAATTTTTATAGAGATCATGTGGGAACTGATGGTGCATCAGCAACAGAACAAGCAATTGGTGTATGGAAAAAGACTTTAGAAAAAGTGACTCCTGATATTTGGTCCAGGACAGTAGAGCACACTGAAAAAATTATACAAGATTGGTGGGATAGAGAAGTAGTATTCGATAGACAGGATGTGCCTCCACTTATTATTAATTTTGACAGTGATGATGAAGATAGTGATGATTTTGAGATGGATTAGTGGAAATCTTTTGTTCTATTTTTCTATATTTTTCTCCAATTTGCTTTATTTCCACCTTTTTGTATTTTCACAAGTTATTGTTTTCATTATTAACATAAGTAAAACTTTGAAATACAATATAAAATCAGGAAGGTAGTGACTTAACGTAATTGTCATACAGTCTTCAAATTATTATCAGAAGGAGCAGAGACTTTGAGCAGGTTATTCCAGTTGTTGATGAAGAAATGTTCACTCGATATTTCATTATTTCAATTTGCATTGGTAGATTATCACAGCTATATATAAAAAGTCTAATAGCACACCTATACGTAGCCAGCTACCTAAGTCGATATATTTTTGTGAATAACACCTCACACAAAATTAAAACTGCCTAATATGAAACAGAGATACGAATGAAACCATGGAGCATCTTAATTCAACTTCCCAATGTATGATTGTGTAGGAAATAGACTCATTATATCACAAAATTATTCAGATGATCTATATTCTCTTCTTGTTCCAAATAATGCAGCAGTGATGATACAAATGTATACCTTCATAGGTGAAGCGATTTTATTTTATGTATCTATATTTATCTTTTTCGTTCTATTTCCATTATAATAAATATAATATATGTATAAAGAAACAATATTTAAATTTGCATGCAGATGATTACAGCTGTATTGATTCCTTTTACCATAAACATTTTTCATAAATAAATATTTTTTACTTAGGCTCTACGAGGCACGGACCAATAAAAAAGAAGAATTGTCAATCTAACATCAAATTGACTTTTCTAGTTTTCGTAAAGTAAAGAAAAAAACTACAGCTTGGCAACATCACAATATTTTGTTTTGCAACGTCATCGTCTTTTTATCGTGAAAAACCTATAGAAACCGACTTACGGATTCTCATCTCGATGACGTTAAATTGTTCCCAACATCATAGTTCTCACTATAATATGATAAATAAATAATTAAACGTCATAGGTTTTTTATCAACACCTAAATAACAGATGTGATTTAGTTAGGTAGCGGCCCGCGAGACACAACTAAAATTTGAAAGTGACCCGAGAAAAAAAAGTTTGAATATGGCTGCGTATAGAAATCACTTCATTGAAAAAATTTCGCATTGTTTAGAAAGCCGGAACAAAATGACAAGCTTTGTGAATATTTGTGAGTATTCTACGTTTTCCGAATTGTTCGCATCTCGTTAACGCAAATCACGTCCTATTTCAATATTATCTTTCACAATGTGCCGACAACCACCTGTTCCTGTATGGAATGGAAGCTCCAAATAATTTGTCAATCATCCGTTACAAAACGGACTAGTAGATTAGATAGTCTGCTCGAATCTCGATACTGTGCGAGTATGCGAGGGGTACAAAGAAAAAAGAAATTCGTATGGAAGGCTTTTTCGTTTCATGACGATTTCTACAAGTCAACTCCTACCGCAAGTCGCGTAAAAAAACTTCGTTCCAAATGTACTTCAATCGCGAAATCATACAATTCGCATTATATGCAGAGAAAACCGGAAAAACTCCGTAATAAAAGCTTATTTGCAAGAACCACTACTTTATCAAATAATAATACTTTAAGCTTAACCCTCTCGCTCACCTTGTCCTCAATTGAGGACAACCTACTTTGGATTTTTTCCTATGAAGTGCCGCTTGCTCTTACTTCTCTGTCAAATTGTTCTCAGTTGTGGACATCATATACTTCCAAATGAATATATGTGCTGCCATATACAAGCTGATGGAAAAAAAATTCATTCATTTGAAATATAGGTTTCCGTAGGGTAGCTGTGACAGCAGTGTAGCGCTCTACTGTTTATTTGTTTTTTGGTTATATTCGTTAGACCACGTGTTTGAAAACTGTTTGTTCACGTTCACAATAAGTGTAGACTTGTTCCAAAGTAATTGTGTTTGGTGATTTTTGTGCATATTGTAATCAGCGATTTTTGAAAGTGTGGTGTCCTAATTTGAGGACATTGTGAGCTAGCGGTAAACGCAACATCTATGTAAATATAACAGCACTTTTATTTTATTTCTGCAAAAGTAAAATTTTATACATTTTAGTACTTCGAAAATGGACCATTCATGAAATACCATACCCTGTAATGTTATTTCAATAAAACATATTAATATTTTACCCTCTGAACATATTTCTGAAAATTTTTTGTCTTCCATCAGCTCATGATGTCCTCAATTGGGGACATGTCATAGTGCCTATCAGCTCATGATGTCCTCAATTGGGGACATGTCATAGTGGCCAAACGGAGCATTTTGAAAATCTGAATTTAACATCAAAAATTTTCAAAAAATCATAACTTGCATCACAGTAAATTTCAGATTTTTCGCTCCAATAGTTTTAATTCGTGACCGAGAGGGTTAATAATGGACAATTTTATGAGTAATACGTGCACAAAAGTGGTTTCTGTAGTATACCTAGTTCCTGCCCAATTGCGATAATTTCAAACTCATATAGTTCCTACTTTATTCGTCATTTGAATTCAGAAATACAGAGTATGAAGTTCATATCGTTCATTAGCACATCTCTGTTCGGATACCATTATCACAATTCATAATGCATAGGGGCCTTTGTAGGTTTTTCATGTGTAATATTTTAGCTAACGTCATGCGGGATTTTATTGTAAGTAATTTCGTCAATATGACGGAAATGTGTAACAGAAAGTAACGCGCGATAATCAATTTATCTTGTTGAATATTACATGTTTTTCTTTTTTACCAATAGTTTTCCTAATTATAAATATTTCATAATATACTGTTTGCGTCGAGTGAAAATGAAGCTGAAGATGACAGTGTTTACAATAATAATAATAATGTTTATTACATCCATTTAGACAATTACATAATTGTGTTGGACACATCATTCATAATTAATTAGTAATTAGTAATAATTAGTTATTCATAAGTGATATGGTTATCGGTCAGGTACTCCCTTACACTATAGTAACATTTTGTCAGGAGCACCGACTTCATAACTTTCCTAAACCTAGCATGACCAAGGCATTTCATCGAGTAAGGTAGATAATTAAACAGTTTAATGCACTGATAAGCTGGTGAGTTTTCATACCTGGCCGAACCATGTTTAGGGATAGAAAGAATTTCAACATTTCTTGTGTCATAACAATGAAAACTACCCAATTTTATAAACTTACTTCCATTTTCCTTTACATGGAGTATATATATATATATATATATATATATATATATATATATATATATATATATATATATATATATATATATATATATATAAATACAAGGTGTAGTTAATATTTTATTTACAATAAATGCACGCTTGCAAGATTCTCGAGGTCCAAGTTTAAAAATTCTTCTTATTATACGTTTTTGTGCTATGAAGACTCTTCGACTATCAACAGAAATACCCCATAACACGATATTATAATTTATGTGACTATATGCAAGCGCATAATAAACTTCCATAATAGACGCAGTAGATAGACAATTTTTAATTATAGTTATGGCATAGAATGCCGAATTCAGTTTTTTAGCCACAGAATCTACATGTAGAGATCACTTGAGGTCTTGGTCCAACAAAATTCCCAAAAATTTAACGTGATCACACAAAAGAATTTTGCCGGTTTCAAATTGGATGAACACTTCATTATTTATAGTATTATCGGGTCGATTGAAAAATAAACATTTTGTTTTAGTGGTGTTCAATATTAAAGCATTAGATTCACACCATTTTTTAAATTCTTTCAGTAAGAGTTTCCTTTTATTCGATAGTCTCTCAGGATCACGTGCTGTAATAGCAATCGAGGTATCATCGGCAAAAATAGTCATCCTATCCGCCTCTACATAATCGGGCAAATCATTAATGCATAAACGAAAAAGAGTGGACCGAGCACAGAGCCCTGTGGGACTCCCAGATCAGTGCTTTTCTCGTCAAACCAATGATCCTTTATTTTTAATAAAATTCATTCGCCATTCAGAAATGTAGCTCTTCATCCAGTCAAAAAAGATACCCCTAAATCCGAGATTGTACAACTTATTTAAGATAAAATCAAAAACAAGACAATCAAAGGCACGTGACAGATCAAAAAATAATCCTCCAACATGTAGACCACAATCTAATGACTCATATATAAATTCAACATAGGAAATTACTGCAGATTGGGTAGATCTGCCGGATCTAAAACCATGTTGACAATCATTTATTACATTAAATCTGTTAAGATATAGCATCATTTGATCAAGAACAATCTTTTCGAAAATTTTGGAGAAAACACTCAAAACAGAAACAGGTCGATAGTTGTTAATGTCCAGAGGATCATCCCTCTTATAAACTGGGACAACAGTAGCCAGTTTCAAGGAAGTAGGAAATCTACCCGAACAGACAGACGAATTTATTAAGTAACACAGATATAGAGATCGAAATTGTCATTGAAATTTTGAATGAGCAATTTCGGTTAGACTTGCCCAACATTTTTCATATTTATCGTACGTTACACTCTACACATTTGGCGAATGTAAGCTAGTCCGAAAAATGTGTTAGTCACGACTATTATGATAGAGTATATATATATACATATAGTAACAATGTCTGTCATATAGCGCCATCTCCTAAAACTTTAAGGTAACACTTATTGTTATTTCAAGGTCCAAAAAACAAAGAACACGAGAATAAAGTATAAACTTTAAAATAAAGCACACTTGGCTTAAGTTTCACTATATGAACTATATAAACAGTGGTGTTTACGAAATATTCTGCGACGAATGTCCTGCTTTCTATATTGAACAAACAGGAAGGAATATAAACATTCGTGTTGAAGAGGAAGGAATATAAACATTCGTGTTGAAGAACATTAAAAGTCAACTGTTACATTCAGGTAATAAAGGAAAGCGCCTTGACCTTTTTTGAAATTCTCGAAATAAATTACCCCTTGTGAACGAACAAATTGATTTTCAGGTATCACCTTTGCTATAGTCTGTTTCATAAAATAAGATGTAATACTCTCTTGTAGTCAGTCTTGATAATGAGTTCAGAACTCGAAACATGTCGACTATCCTTTACTGCTAAATACAGTATCCGAATATTTTTATACAGTGAAACTTAAGCCAAATGTGTTTTATTTTAAAGTTTTAACTTTAGAGAAATATATGTTTAATTTTAACGATTGCTAACCATGTAGCATGTCATCAGACAGAACAGAAAACTGAAAAATTTGGTATCTTAATTAACATTAAAATAATCTCAATTTACAAAAAAAAATCAAACATTTTCAATTGTTCGTTTATTTGCTCTCTAATGGTTGAAGAATCTTGAAAAATTAATGTAGGCAAATACTTCTAAAAAACGAAATTACGATTTTTATTGAAAATAAACTAGAATTAAACGTCTGTAATCAGGATTCAACCTGTAGCGGTCTATTTCAATACCACAATAATTATGCAATGAAAAAATTTTCCTCTCAAGACGATGGAGCTAAAATCTCAAAAACAGTCACATTGATTTCAGTTCAACACGCCAAACTGATAAGAAATTATCATAGAGACAAATATTTACTAGCTGGAAAAGAGTCAATAAATGAACTGCTGTTATACTATGATATCCAGATATAATGGAAAAATAAGTAAAGAACATTGTAGGTATATAGAATTTACAAGCTATGGAACAGAACAAATAAAATCAATGAAGAATATATATATATATATATATATATATATATATATATATATATATATATATATATATATATATATATATGTATATGTATATATATATATATATATATATATATATATATATACATATATATATATATATATATATATATATATATATATATATATATATATAAATATATATATATATATATATATATATATATTTATATATATTTATATATATATATATATATATATAATATATATATATATATATATATATAAATATATATATATATATATATATATATATATATATATATATATATATATATATATATATATATATATATGAATCTGAGAAAGATTCCGGGGTTCAATCCGATTTTTTCGAAGTTTTGTTGGCGCTGAGAAGCACCGGAATATCTGTCAGATTCATTCCACCATCCGAGAAAATATACCATATAACATATATATATATATATATATAATATATATATATATATATTATACATATATATATATATATATATATATATATATATATATATATATATATATATATATATATATATATATATATATATATATATATGAAACTTCTTCATCTATTCAGCCTGAATTTCATGGATATTTTCAATAAGAGGTCAACAGTAATCTAGACGGTTGAGAAAACTGTCTAGGACAGGCACAGTCTGTAGCGGGTTCGAATCTAATGTAAGATATGGAAATTTGCCATATCTTAGCGTTAAAGAGCTTCAGTGAGATGCCGCCAATGTATTAGCACTAGATAATGAAAAGAAGGCAATAATTTTATTTCCTTCTTATGTAGCATATTCAAAATATAGCTATTTAAAAGTTCGACAAAATTCTAATATCCCAAAATTATCAGATGTAGAGTTATTAAAAGAATCAATAATAGAGGAAAATACTTTGCCTCCTTCGATTTTCCAGTTCAGTTTTCATCAACATATTAGCACTAGATAATGAAAGGAAAGCAATACTTATTATTTCTTCTTATGTAAAATGTTTAAAATATAGTTATTTTGAAAGTCCGACAAAATTCTAATAGACCAAAATCTTGTAATGTATAGTCATTACAATCATCAATAATAGAGAGGCATATTTTGCTTTTTTTCTATTTTCCAATTGAGATGTCATTGACATAGTAGCAATTCATAATGAAACGAAAGCAATACTTGTATTTCCTTCCTATGTAAAATATTCAAAATATAGCAATTTTGAAAGTTCGACAAAATTCTAATATCCCAAAATTATCTCATGTACCTAGAGTTATTACAAGAATCAATAATAGAGGGAAATGTTTTGCCTCCTTCGATTCTCCAATTGAGATGTCATCAACATATTAGCACTAGATAATGAAATGAAAGCAATACTGATATTTCCTTTCTATGTAGAACATAATATAGCTATTTTAAAAGTACCACAAAATTCTAATACACCAAAATCTTCTTATGTTTATTCATTACAATCATCAATAAAAGAGGGGATGGTTTTGCCTCCATCGATTTTCCAATTGAGATATACTCAACATAATAGCACTAGATAATGAAATGAAAGCAATACTGGTATTTCCTTCCTATGTAGAACATAATATAGCTAATTCAAAAGTACCACAAAATTCTAATATACCAAAATCTTCTTATGTTTATTCATTACAATCATCAATAAAAGAGAGGATGGTTTTGCCTACATCCCTACATCGATTTTCCAATTGAGATGTCATCAACATATTAGCACTAGATAATGAAATGAAAGCAATACTGGTATTTCCTTCCTATGTAGAACATAATATAGCTATTTTAAAATTACCACAAAATTCTAATATACCAAAATCTTCTTATGTTTATTCATTACAATCATCAATAAAAGAGGGGATGGTTTTGCCTCCATCGATTTTCCAATTGAGATATACTCAACATATTAGCACTAGATAATGAAATGAAAGCAATACTGGTATTTCCTTCCTATGTAGAACATAATATAGCTATTTTGAAAGTACCACAAAATTCTAATATACCAAAATCTTCTTATATTTATTCATTACAATCATCAATAAAAGAGGGGATGGTTTTGCCTCCATCGATTTTCCAATAGAGATGTCATCAACATATTAGCACTAGATGATGAAATGAAAGCAATACTGGTATTTCCTTCCTATGTAGAACATAATATAGCTATTTTAAAAGTACCACAAAATTCTAGTATACCAAAATCTTTTTATGTTTATTCATTACAATCATCAATAAAAGAGGGGATGGTTTTGCCTCCATCGATTTTCCAATTGAGATATCCTCAACATCTTAGCACTAGATGATGAAAGGAAAGCAATACTTGTATTTCCTTCCTATGTAAAATGTTTAAAATACCTACATATACAGCTGTTTTGAAAGTCCGACAAGATTCTAATAGACCAAAATCTTCTGATGTAGAGTTATTACAATCATCGATAATAGAAGGGAATGTTTTGTCTCTTTCGGTTTGCCAATTGAGATCTCATCGAAATATTAGCACAAGATAATGAAAGGAAAACAATACATTTCCTTCTTGTGTGAAACGTTTGAACTATAGCTATTTTCAAAGTCCCACAAAATTGTAATAAAATAAAATCTTCTGATGTTTAGTTATTTCTGTCATCGATAATACAGGTTAATCAGTCTCGAACGTATGGACGACCCAATAAAAAATATATAAAGAACCCATACCTCGTCCTTCTTCTTTTTATGACGCCTGAGGAATCTGAATGCATCCAACTGATTAACACTGTCGCCTAATTTTTTCGACAAAGCAATAATGTCACTTTTACATAACGTATCGGCGCACGGCATAATTCACAATTTGTGAAGAAATTAGTTTAAGCAAACACTTATTCTATTTTAAACTTAATATGGCGAAATCGCACAAACTAATCCCAAGAGTTACAACTTTCCGTAGACGTCCTCCCTCGATGGTTCATGTCGAGAACTCAATATCGTCGTTGACACACTCGACAAACTCGATTGTTTATTCACTGATTGTTGTGTATCATTCATTGCACGCTGGAAAGTATGAAACATACGATAGAGCACAGCGCCATGACGAGAGTTTTTCTGTTGCGTTTAGAATGAAACTGTGCCGGAGGGATCTTATCAAGTCAACAGAGAAATCGCAGCATTGTAGATAAAAAAATACTAATAAGGTTGAACAAATAGACGTCTTTAAACGTGATTTATTAATTTCAAAATATATTTATTTAATACACGTAAATAATATTGCTTCGTGCCTCATTTCCTTCTTTTTGCCAACGACCTGCAAATCTTCCACTTCGCCAATAGTTTCGACGACATCTTTTAATTCCAATCTGGCTTGAATCGCGTTCAAGATTGGTGCCGTCAGAATAAACTCAGGCTGAATATATTTTCTAATCTGAATGTAAGCAAGCATATGAAAATATTTAGAAATCATGCTAATTTTGATAATATTTTACTACTTAATAATACTCTTCTTTAGAATATTAAGTATCTTGGTGTCATGTACCGACCATAACCAAGTGAGCTTTAACACGTAGAGTGCCATGGTGGGCAAACGGTGGTGCCTACCGGCCGTGGAGGGTATATGTTGTCCACCAGACCTTGTCACTGATTTGGCCGCGGTGGGCAACGTTTATCCACCGTAGCCATACAAACTCTATGAAGGAGTGCTTAGAATGCATTCAGCAATGTTCTCGTTATGTTGGTTTTTGCGCTGGTGGTCAACGTCTTTCACCAGAATGAGATTACATTTTTGTTACTCATATTTGATCTGTTTTTTTAAATTACAATGGATATATTACATGAATAGAGAGAAAAGTAGAATAATTTGAAAGAACCGTTTATTTGATTGATTTTTATAACACTCATACCATTGGAAAAGATAAATTTTTTGACATTTGAATTTTTTTTCGCTCAAGCCACACACTGATATCTCGTTTTTTCATTTGTTTTATTTTTTGCCCCATCTTCTATAATTTTATCAATATTGCTTGGCATATCTGAATTATCTGACTATAGATGATTTGGTCTGCTCTATTTTTGTATCTTTCAATGTAGATGGCCCCGGCTTTTCAGGATCAATTGTTTGAAATGAAAATTCATCAGTTATGTTTTTTTCATACGTTTTATGTACACATCAAGATCATCAGATGAATCTGAATTACTTTCTGGTTCGTACTCGGACATGTCAGGTGAATGTGATTCGTCGAATAAAAACCTCTCCCACAACTTCATAAGACCTTTTTGTTGATCTTCATAAGACATTTTCAAAGATTGCAAACTAAGTCACTTGAGTAAAAGCACAAACACAAACAACAGCGTTATCATAAGCTCACTGCAGTGCTATCTAATACTTCACAATTATTTATTTTACCGAATGAACGTGTTGAGACGTGCAATATCTTTTTGTCCGCGCATGTCCACTACGGTCGTAAAGTCGTTCCGAGCTGTTGTGGCCGTGGTGGACAAACGTTGTCTACCATGCGTTTATGTTTTTTCTTACAGAAAATGAAGTTTTCATTTTGAAATGTCATCTTTTCTGACTAACATATTAATCTAAATATTTTCAAACAAAAATATATTTTGGCCATAAGGGACTGTAAATCCGACCTTTCATATTGGCACTCTACGTGTTAAACTTAGATTATGGATTTATTTACGTGTATTTTTCAGTGTTGCATTTTTAGGATATGTGTTATTCTGTGATAAAAAAAACAGAAAAAATTAATTTAATAGACTGCAAGGCTGTGGATACTTAACCCTTAACTGGTATCATCGGGTCAGAATTGACCCAGCGCATTTTCATTTCATCACAGGACAAGCGCTTTTGCACTTATGTGGTTGTGGTTCAGTGACTTCTCTTAAATATTTCGTACAAATAGATACCTCAGACGCCAGTTCCATTTGAGCATCGCAAAGGCCGAATTGTACGCGTTAGGGTAAGATTTGACCCGAGGATACCAGTTGCGTGTGTGTTTTGAATTTATTTCACTATGGATTTTCTCGTTACTGACTACCGGCAGTATGTCGAAAAAGTACGTGAAGTAAAGTGTTCTTGAACAGTGAAGATGATGACAAAGAGCACTTAAATGCGACGAAACTACAACGGATGAAAGTCGACCGTCAATTTCTCAGGCCAGACCTCCTGATCGTGATGCAGTAAGTAGGGCAAAAAAACTACGAAAATGTTACATGTGTAAATCGAAAAATGGCAGTAAATATTTTACAAACTGTAATAAGTGTAACGGCCACGTGTTTGAAGCACCTGCAGAGCACAGCTACATTATTATTAGAAAAATGTGAGGAGCGAGTGATAGGTTATGCAATTGTTGTTGTACGTTTTTCAAATGAGAATCTATTTCTTTATTTTCTGTAGAATGTGAAGGCTGAATATATTGTATGAGGGCTAATTATATTGGTTTTTTGATATTTCGATATTTCAGTTGAAATGTTGGAAATTATATTGCGTGACACTTTTTCAGAGGAAGTATTTGGTATTTTTTCCTACAATAAAGTGTATTTATATCCAAGATTTTATTGTTTCTAAACCTGTTATATACATTGCTCAAAATTGATTAAATAATGATGGTTTGTGATTTGGAGTTTTCAACCTTTTTTAAAAGTATCGGGTCAGAATCGACCCGAAGTTACCAGTAAAAATGACGACACCAGCTGAGGTGTCATAATTACATTAAATAAGTACTATACGATTTACAACAATTAGATTATTATGCACATACAGGTGTTTTCACCTAGGTGTTCTGTTGCTACTTGGATAAATTTCGAAAATTGTAAACATGTTTCAATGTAATTTAAAAATTGTTTTTGAATAAATTGAAATTGAGATATAAACACTGGTAGACTCGCTGGTAGAACACTGAGATTTTTGGTCTTCATATTCCGCTACTTTTTTTATTTTCGTCTGTATTGAAATATATTTTTGCATCTCTTGTTAGACCCGTCTCAAAGTTTGCCCTAATTATTTTGTTACCTTAAATATTCGAAAAAAGTAATGAATTAAGTATACAATGATCTGGCTGAAGGAGTTTTGCCCATAACTCAAGTAATGTAACTTGGATTTGTTATGGATGCTCAGCTGCGATTTAGAAAATACGTACAACTTATAATACAGAAGGTTTATGCATCTCTGCGAAATTTATATCGCAGTAAGATATTCCTTGACTCACAACTGAGGAAGATGTTATGTGACAGCCTGGTGCCTAGCTTTGCCAACTATGGCGACGTTGTATATGGGCCATGCCTGGATCAAGAATATGCACATAAACTACAAAAACTGCAGAACTCATGCATAAGATATATTTGTCCAATAAAACGTAGAGAGCATTGTACTGGTTACATCAATGATATTCAATGGTTAAAACTGAAGAACAGACGCGTTGTTCACCTGACTTGTTTAATACATAAAATAACTGAGTCTTGTGAGCCATTCTATCTATTTGAAAAACTTAAATTTAGAACTGAATGTCATAGTGTCAATATTAGGGGCATTACAGGCCAGCTCACAATTCCTAAGCATAATACCTCATTTTTCGAACGTTCCTTCTCATATAATTGAGCTAAGTTATACAATGATATTCCGCAGAGCATTAAGGATAAGCGTACAGGCTTCAAATATTATGTTAAAGAATACATCTTGCAACGTCAAATGGACAACGGATAACCAAATGAAGTGTTAAAGTGATGTTTTGATTTTTTGTTTATATTGTTTTATTTATATTTAATTGTTTATATACTTTGTAAGTGGATCTGTCGAGTCTATTACAAATAGGTGATGTATACTATGGTCCTCAGTTAAGTGGAGAAGCTTTTAGCTTGACTTCGCTGAGGTTAAAATAAAGTCCTTTACTATTATTATTATTATTATATTAATCCGCCTTCCTCCCACACACTTGGAAGAGAAATTAAATACGTGGCCTATTCTTCAGTTAACTTGGGTTGTATATATCCCTAACGTTTTAATGGTTCTCCTCTATTACAGAATTGATGACTTTGATTTTCATTGTTGGCGAAGGCAATATTGCGCAAGGTTAGCCGTGTGAGATACATACGTCTTCACATTTCAAGAAGTTCATTTTTCTGCATTATCCAGGGTGTCTACTCAACTCAGGATCTAAAATTCCCTGGGAATTCTAGAATATTCCAGGTGATTTAATTATTTTTCCAGGTGTATCGCGATACGATTTTCCTCTCGTGGACCACTTCTGTCATAGGTTTTTTTCTGTCAATGTCTTAGACACACAGTATAGATTTTCACCAAGACTGTTTTGAAAGAACTTGCGTCATGTGCAAATGCTGTCAGAAAATTTGCTTTTACATATGAATTTATAAGTATTTATTATTACTTCTGGAAATATACTTTCTCTCTTTTTGCAATTTGATATTGGGTAATTTGCGGAAAGGAAATTTGGTAAAAACAAATAACACTTGAAAAAA